>PVIU01013240.1:0-56796 GCA_004026605.1 Ondatra zibethicus | reverse complement strand
TAGAGCAAAGAAAACGAGCCTACAAATCACAATCCCAGAAAACCTAGACAACAATAAGGACTCTAAGAGAGACATGCATGGATCTAATTTACATGAGAAGTAGAAAAAGACAAGATCTCCTGAGTAAATTGGGAGTCTGAGGACCTTGGGAGATGGTTGAAGGGGAGGGGAGAGGCAGGGAGTGGAGCAGAGAAAAATATAGAGCTCAAAAAAAATCAATAAATAAAAAAAAAAGAAACACAGATTGGATCATAAAACCTAACTAAGCAATATATAATCTAAAGCACAGCCATTCTTAGAAACTCATGCAAGAATAAAGATGTAGATAAAATATTAAAACATGCCAAAATGTGAACAAAGCTGGAATCAAAGTATATTCAAATAAACAATATTCTAGCTATCAGTACTTTAAAAAAAAAAAGGAAAGGAAAACCTGCCAGGAATAGTGTCCAGATTATACAAAGTTCTCGTGTCTTTACAAGAGATTGCCAGTTCTCCAAAGTGGCCTCCACTAGCTAGACATGAGCTTCTGTGTGCTCCACCCACTAAAAGTATTGTCAATCTCCGTTTCAGCCATCCTCTTGAGTACACACAGTGGTATCTCTGCAAGGTTTCAACTTGCGAGTTTTCCATTGGGGTTTCTGTCCAGCATCTTCCCAGTGTTTAGCCATGTGCACATCCTTTTTATGCAGCATCTGTTAAGTCAGCCCCATTCGTTAGCTGGTTTCTGGCAGCAAGGTTAACAATTCCTGGGTGATTCTAAAGAATGTGCTTGGGAACCACCATCCCACAAGACTTAGGCCAGCAAGCTTGTGCTCCACTGTCTCTTGGATATCCAGAGCCTGCCACAAACTGTGGAGGATGCCTCCTTTTGGGCCCCTGACTTCCACAGATTTCTAAAATGTCACACACAAGCATTTATCTTGCTACTAATCGGTATCATGAAATGAATCTCAAATGAAAAAAAAATAACCTTCAGACTGTCACTCTCTGCTTCAATGAGCCCCTTGAGAGCCATCTATGAGCCTTGTGCTTCAGGAAGCTCCACCCTCTGGCCTTGTTGAAAAGTCCAGATCACAGACCCTTACTCAATCATTGCAGGCTGCCCCAACTCCAAGACTCATGGTTCATCTCTAAGAAAAGAGCCGTATGGAGCTAGGAGGTATGGAGAGATGGTGCTTTGCCAATTTTGGAAGCTCCTTAGTCTTAGCATTGTGAAACCATTTTTTCTTCTGGGATGAATTTTTTCCCTTTCTGTGCCAAGTGATTTCATCTGGATTTACTGCCAATAGCTGTTTGCCAGAGATGAGCAGGGCACTTCAACCAACTAGTTCTACAGTCTGCAGGGTTGAGCTGTGCACTACCTGGAAGACCTCCAGGAGACCCTCCTATAGGAGAGACTGGTCCAAGGGACTGAAGCTACTTTGCAGCATTCTAGACAGAATGCAACATTTTCACTGGGAGGCAAGGAGGTGGTCCCACCAATACCCACTGCAAAGTCAGCAACAGCACCCTGGGCCCAGCAGCACCCGGAGATATTCATTCATCCCAAAGACAATTTTCAAACCCAGGTAGGTCCCCAGGAGAAACTACCAGATGTGAAGGCACAGATTCCCCAGGGGCTCATCAGATGATGTGGTGAGAGGGGGATTCTGGGGAAGGGCGTGAAAACTGCAGAAATGTGGGAGTGGCAACACAGGCAGGTGAAAGAAAATTAATTAAGTGTGATGACATCAAAATTCAACAGGATCACAGATAGTGGCAGGGTCTCCCACAAATGAACTCCCAGAGCCCCTGCTGGGCAGAGCCCATAATTCTTTTGAATGAATGGGGCTCCCAGATCTCATGAAATGCTGGCATAATGTATTTTAAAAATGCTCAAACCTCCTCTCAAGTCTAAGGAACCAATTCAAACTGAAAGTAAATGTTCCACAGGGCAATGTGAGGCCAGAGTACTAACTTTACTGAACACAGTTCACAGCATGGGCTGCCTCTTGACCCATGCTCAGGGAATCTCCACTGCTGCCTCCCCTGCTCTCTGCCTTTCTGTCTCTATATTTTTCTTTCCATCTCTTTATCTCTCGTGATCTCTTTCCTGTCTGCCTCTCTGTCTCCTCCGTAGTCTCTATCTCTCTCTCTCTGCTTCTGTCTTTGTTTATACATCTCTACCTTTAGTCTTTATGTCTCAGTCTTTCTATCTCCTTCTGCCACTGTCTCGCAGTTTGTCTTGTCTTTCTGTTGCTGTCTCAGTCTCTGTCACTCACTCAACCTATCCCTGTTTCTCTGTCTTTGACCTCAGCCATTGCTGTCTCTTTTAGTCTCTCTCCTTCTCTGTGTCTCTGCCTCTCCTTCTTCCAACTTCACACAACCAGGTTGTGTAACCTTGTCTGACTTGGTCATCATTCTGGACTTGGATCTGAGCTAGCCCTGTCCCCAGTCATGGTACTCTGTAGTCTTGGCAGTCCCTATCACCCCTGTAAGGTGCACATTTTTTATCTGAGGCCAGGCTGGGGCTTCTTCAAGGAAATGACCCTCCCTCTAGTCCTGAACCATCTTTGGTGGCACTTCCCACCCTCACACTGATCCTGGCTCACCTGATGGGTGCCGACTCATCACCACGGTCCAGCCAGTCCTGCGGAGGGATGATGTACATGCACCACAGGCCCCAGTTGTAGCCATGGGCAGCGCTGGCATATTGCTGTACCTCAAACGTGCTGTACTTGATGTTGTCAATGGCTGGCAGGATGATGCGCCGACGGTCTTCCTGGATCCGCGCGAGAGCAGGCTCAGCCCTGCGGAAGGCATTGGCCATGAACAAGAGCCATCCCAGAACCCTCAGCAACCCAAGGAAGGAGCTCCACTGGCCAAGAGTGCAGATCCTTCAGCTAGGCCTGGTATCTAAGCTTGGTTGGCCCCCATCTGCTGTGCACAGGACCCAGTTATGGCAGTCTTGGACTGCTAGGAATGGTTAACCTACAACACTAACCTGACCAAAGCCTGGGCCTTTTTGACTGGTCAGTGCTAGGCACAGGGACATCTGAATGTTCTTCATGGGTCAGTCAGGGCCCTGGGATTGTACAGAGAACTTTCTTAGCCTAATCCTACTATCCCCTCTAGTCCTGTACCTCTAGGTACATCCATTTGCAAGAGCTAACTGAAGACCTATTGTGGGCCATCCTTGCTGTCAGATTGCATTCATAAGAAAAAAAATATTCATGCTTCATGGTGCTTACATATACTGTATGCAATGCACAGCCTATATAACAGGTCATGGTTAAGGGGAGTGAGGATGATAAAGCTTGAGTAGAGGATTGTGGGAGGTGAAAAGCACTATGGAAAACAGGAAGTAGTGAGTGGGGTGAGCTCTGCAACTCTAGATGGGATCCAGTGTGGAGTGCTCTGGGCACTGAGTGGGAGGACACTAGGGTGTGGGGATGGAAGTCTACACTGACAGAGCAGCTTTACCAGTCATTGGCACGTGCCCCATATGCATGGGGGTAGGGGATCAGCAGGCCATGGGAGAGACTGGCAAGAGAGACTCTAAAGTCAGAGACGAAGGGCCAAAACAGCAGGCTTTCTTTCCATGGCATCAGCTTGGCTGTTGCCTGTGCAGTATCTTGGAGGTAGCATGGACAGGCCTTGCATTGTCTACCAGAGGACAAGGTTCTATTTGGAGGACTGCATCCAAACTGAGGTTCAGGTAATACCTGAGATTGTGGTGACTAGTGGGCTGAGAATCTGTGTGCCTCAGAGATGGAAGGATCAAGAGTAGGGGCAATATGGAGAGGGACCAGCCCCTAGCCTCATCTCTCTGGGAGCCTCTATTGACCTACTGCCTCATCAACGAATGAATGCACAAAGCACACCAGAAAGACTGCAAATGCCATGTCTGCTAACATGCAGGATCTGCAATAAAGGCTGTGCTAGGACGGTGCCATTCACAGAAATGGGGTTTCCAGTTGAATGAAATGAGAGTTATACAGGTTAAACAATTTCATTCTGACAAATTCAGCTCTCCTAAGTGTCTACTATCCCTCAGGGAACTGATGGTAGATAGAGTGTGAGTTGTGCAGTGCACAACCCAAGCCACAGTAGGAGGTGATTCTGGTGGGAGGATACATGATGACACATAATGAATGATACAGGATTCAAGGAGGTGACAGAATAATGGAAAAAGAAGTCTTGTCACAGAGCAACAGAGGAGGGAAGCATGGGAGTATGAGGGGCAGAAGGAAGTCAGGACTGTCACACACCTGTTGAGCACAACCAGCAGCCTGAGCCCACAGAAGGTATTCATGGAGCCTCTCAGGGTCCACAGTGAGGACCCGCCCCAGGGTCAGGTCACCAGGGAACATCCAGTTATCTATTTTGCCCCATTTTCGAGAGAGACTAAAACTCCGAGTTTTTGTATCACTTCTCCCACATTTTTCTTTAAAGGAAATTTAAATCACACACACACACATACACGTGTGCATGCGAGTGTGCCATAATATATATGTGGATATCAGAGGTCAACTTAGAGTGACTGATTCCTGCCTGCCATGTGGGTCTCAGGGATCAGAGCCAGGCTTGGCAGCAAGAGCCTGCCAAGCCATCTCACCAGCCCACCAGTTCATTTTTCAAAGGTTCGTCATGGTGTCAACTGGGGGTTGGGGGACTGAGTGTTACAAAGGGTCCCCATGAACAACTGTATGGAATTGCCCACTCGTTAGTTCGGGGTGCCTCTGAACACCCGGTTGTTGTACATTTCCTGGGTCACCTTGTTTGGCCTCTCAGACAGGTGTGGCTTAGATGCAGTTTTTCTTGCACAACTAAGGGATACCCCAGTTATCTCAACAGGTTCGGAACAGGATCTTCCAATAAGGGACAGGAGGCCATGTGAAGGCCAGCAGAGAAGTGCAGCCACACACTGAGGGACACCTGGCCACCAGGAGCGGAGAGAGGGCAAGACCCTCTCTACAGCCTCAGAGGGATGCAGCCCCAAAGGACCTTGATTTAGGTGCCTGAGTTGGCAGAAGACAAACCCCAGCTATTGCCAGTAGCTAGTGAGGGGCTTTGGTCATGGCGGCCCAGGGAAGTGCTATTCCAGGCCACCTTTTCTCTGCCCTACTCTGTTTTCTGCACCCTTTGGTGCCCATTCTCACTTCCCACAACACCTTGGCCTACCCATGTCTTAAGGTCCCAGTTGCTCATGTGACATGCACATATGTGATGGCAGGTGCCACTCTGCTGCAATTCTGATAAACACAGAGGTACTGGGTCCCAGAGTAGAGCCACTAGCAGGGTCTCTAGTGCCCCCTTTTCCATATGAGAAACAAAGACCATAGGTGATCACTGCCAAACATACCTGCAGGTACAGCACACCTTAAGGATCCTGGTCATCCAAAGAGGACTTTGCTGAAGCAAGAAGCTTCCTGCTCCTTTGCCCATCTCCTGCCCAGGGTCAGCAAGGAGGACATAATCTTTCTTAACAGCATGAGACAAGAAGCTAGCTCTGACATGGCTTCCCCAGTATGGGCCACTTGAACAAAGATACTGTCCTCCAAGGCATCCTTTGCTGAACAAGCATGAGAAACTCCAGAATAGAGACTCTGGGGCACTCAACCCTTGCGGATATCTTGAGCTTACGCAGGCCTACTCTGGCCTAAGAAGCAAGTAGGAACAGGTCCCTAATCTATCCTGTAGGGATAGATAGGTTGCTCCTGTAATGGATGTCCTGCATATCTGCTGGCCTGTGGCCACAAGATGGGGTACTTCTTCACCTTCTGGTCACAGAGACCCCTTGGTTTTTCATTTGAATCCAATCCTTCCCCTGAATGAGAAATAGTATCTAGAATTTCTTGATCTAGAATTTCCTACAAGGTCAAGAAAATTCTCCTTCTTATGCTAAATGGCTCGGCCTATCAGCAGAGGTCATCTCTGGAAAGCCCAGAGCCACAGCCTGACCTGTCCTTATGTGCTCTCTGATCTGAATGCCCACAGGATTTCCATGTATTCATGAACCCCAGCCCTTACCAGCCAGTGTTGAACTCCACGTGAGCATCAAAGAAGCCAACAACGGGAGCCGTGGCCACCTTCCAGCCCTGAAGCCGGGCACGGATCAGACCTTCCCGACGGCTGTTGCGCACAACCTTCACGAGGCCTGGGTACCTTTTATGAACGTACTGGTCCAGGTTGAACTTGAGTTCCACTGAAGGGGAAAGATAAGTGTGTTAGCATGCTACACTGGCAAGAGCCCAGACCATGACTGGACATTTGAGTCCGGTTCCTAACTTGGAGTTTCAAAAAGGTACTGTGAGGCCACATTAGGTTGGATGATATCCAACATCTGGCAAGACTATGGGAGGACAAAACCCCAATCCTATGAAGCTGCTATTCTTGTTGGAAAGGTATCAAAGGGAGAAATAAGCACAACTCAGACTAAAGTGATAGAAGCAGTATAGGCAGCTATAGCTGAGCTATAGGCCACTGAGCTATAACCAAGAATGAAGACCCTGTACAGATGAAGGAATGTCCACCCAGGTCTGTACACACAGGAATGAAGTCCTGTGCAGCCAGCAAGGTTCCTCCACACTAGGGAGCCACTTGGTCATAATGAGATAGGGATACTCTGATACTTCCACAACATGGAGGACTGCAACATAGTTTTAAGTGACACACACCAGCCACTAACAGGTAAATGCAGTCTGACTGTCTTCATTAAATGCCTATAGGTGTCAAATCCACAGAGTTACAGTAGGAAGGTACTGGTGGCTGGGGCAGGTAAAGAATTGGTTTCTGTGAGAACACAGTGGCTCATGCCTGTGATACCAAAATTCAAGCAGGTAAGCCAGGAGGATCTCTGTGAGTCTAAGATCAGCTTAGGCTACATAAGAAGTCCCAAGCTAGGCTGGGCTACAGAATGAGACTCAAAAGACACACACCCCAAAAGTTATGAGGTAGAGGTAGTGGTTGCCCAACATGGATATCCTCAGTATCATTGAGCCACATACTTGAAAATGGTTAAAATGGTAAATGAGAGAGTTTCTAGATTGGGTTAGCTGAGGTGGAAGGCCCATCCTAACTGTGGGCAGCACTACTCCTGGGCAGGAGTCCTGAACTAAATAAAACAGGAGAAACTGAACTGAACACCAGCATCTGTATCTCTCTACTTTCTGGATGTGGATGTGACCAGCTGTCTCATGCTGCTTCTCCCATGCCTTCCCCGCCATGATGAACTATACCTTCAACCTGTGGACCAAAACAGACCCTTCCTTAAATTGATTCTCTCCGATATAAGTAACTAATGCAGGCCCATTGGTAGTGGCCTTGAGAAGTGGCACAAAGAACTGCACCCCAACAACACAAAGTCAGAGTAAAAGGTTTCATCAAAGAACCCCATGTGTTGCTGCCATCAGCAGAAGACGGGAGGCTGCTTAGCAAGGTGCTTTCCCTGGACACACCTTCAGGCTGTTGCCTCAAAGCTTAGCAAGCCAAACCTATGGCTTCAAGCTTAGAAGCCCTTGGCTGGGGCAGCCACAAGAGTCAATACACCCTGAGAGCTAGTCCACAGCTCCAAAGCTGTGTGCTCAACGTTACCACCCTTGAGGCATGGTCCCCACTCACCATTGTCACTGCTGTCATCCACCAAAATGACTTCCTTCAGGAGCTGGGAAGGTGTATGGTTGACCACACTGTGTACAGAGCGCAGAATAACTGAAAGTGCCTCATTGACAAAGATGAAGACCACAGAGATCTGGGGAAGGTCTTCAGAGTGTGTTATCTGTTTGCACCTGTGGAGGCACAATGGTCATCAGGAGGTGTAGTGGGCAGCTGGGATTGGGGTGTCCCTCAGTGTTGGGCTATTACCTGGAAGCATAAGACGAAATAAACTCTCCCTGCTAAGTTACTTTTGATCACAGCAACAGAAACTCTAAGAAACTGGAATATGTAAAATCCTGTCTCAAAAATCCAACCCAGGGGCTGGAGAGATGTCTCAGTAGTTAAGAGCACTGACGGTTCTTCCAAAGAACCCAGTTTCAATTCCCAGAATCCACATGGTGGCTCCCAACGGAAGTGATATGGCTGGGTGGAGAGAGGAATATAAGGCAGGAAGAGACAGGAGCTCATGATTCAGACTGAGGTTTCATAGGGACAGGATCACCCCTTTGGTCTAAGGATTCAGTAGAAGTAAGAACCAATGGCTGGCAGCTCTGCTTTTCTGATCTTTCAGCATTAACCCCTATATCTAACTCCAGATTTTTATTAAGACCAATTAGAATTCACACTACACACAACCATCTATAACTCTAGTTCCAGAGGATCTGACACCCTCTTCTGGACTTCAAAAATACCAGGAATGCATGTGACTCATAGACATATACATATATACATGCATATGCAGGCAAAACATCTATACACATAAAATAAAATCCAATTAAGAAATAGAAGGAGGCAGGGAAGGAGGGAGGGAGAGAAAGGGAAGGGAGGCCGGCTGGCCCAGTAGCTTATACTTGTAATCTCAGGAGGATGAGGCAGGAGAATCACTATAAATTTGAGGCTAGTCTGGATACATAGTGAGTTCCAGATCAACCTGAGATAAAATGAGACCCTATCTCAAAATAACAAAGAAGAAATGGATAAAAGAGGAAATGATGAGACCCGCTGAAAGCTATTGGATGCTGTACCAAAGTAACGAAAGGTTTCTTCCTCAAAATGGAAAAAGCTGTTCAGTTAAACACACCTACTTTGTGCAACACAGAATGCTACAGGAGGGATACACTGGGTGGATACCACTTGATCCCTTCAGAAGTAGGAGTGTGAATGAGTAGCAAAGGCAGACAGAGGTGGGACAACACTTGGTGTGAGGGTAGATAATAATACCGAGGGAAACAAAACAGTTACAAGCCTTTATTAGTAAGGGGCAGAGGCTAGAGAAGAGCTAGAGGGTCTGACCAGGATACAGCATCAGCATCCAGTACAGCCCTGGGGATGGGGGTAGAAGTCTGCAGGAATTACACATGTCCCTAATGCTTCCAGAGGATGTTTCTATTTTGCTCCAGTGCTCGACAGCTAAAGGCACTTGACAAGCCTGATAACATGACTTCAATCCCCAAGACCTACAAAGTAGAAAGGAAGAAACGATTTTTGCAAGTTGTCCACTGACTTCCAGACATGTGTTGTGGCACACATGCCCCCAAGCCCACCAATCAACAGACAGACAAATAAATAATATAAGATTTTGAATATATAAGGAAAGAAAATGACAGGGGTGCACAAAAAGGTGGCCTCCTACCCAGCCTCTGCCTCCTCCTCTCCATGGGGTTTTCCACATGGAGTTTTGGGGTTCCCTCCCTAACTAATCACAGCCATAGTAACTCTGCTTTCAAATGAAGCATCTGAAGTCCTGTGGGTTAAAATTTCAAACTGAATTTTGGGACACAGATCAGTCTGTGACACTAGGAACAGTAATGTTCATTTCACATCTAGCCTGAATTACAGCCCAAGGGGTTGATAGATCACTTGGGAACAGGGACATTTGCTCACCATCCACTCTTCATGGACTCAGTCTTTCCAGCTCAAGAGTTCCCAAATACCTCTATTGGAGATGAGGACCCTTTCCTCAGCTGCAGCAATTCAAACCCAAGTCACCAGCATCAGGAGTGGAGCATGGCTGGATGTCCTGTACACGGCACAGTTAAGGACTCAGTCTCCCCCAGCAGTCGTCTCTGCATACTTCCTGAGCTGCCCACGTGACTTTCAAGGGACAACTGCTGCATAGCACCACATTGATATGGACTGCGAGTAGGTAGCCATGGAGATTTCATCACTCAGACAAACACTTCCTGACAAGAAGACCTCAGTCCATTTATCCATGGAGAAAAAAGGTTGGAACGTACAATTTCATGAACTTGCAAAGCATGTAAAACAGAAAACATCAGCAGGCTTGCAGGAGCTGCAGCCACACAGCAGGGACCCTATCCTCTGTGGGGGAGGGGTGCAGCTGTTCCCTGCTGAGTCCATCCTTAGAGACCTTTATCCATGATTTACTCCTATTGTTGCTGAAGTTACTGCCTGGAGGGGGGTGTGGGGTAAAAAAACTTCCCCTCCTAAGGCCCAACAACAAACAGGCACAATTCCACCAAAGTTCACTCTGGGGAACCAATTGGGCTTTCTTCCAGAGGAGTTACCTAGGGGTGTGAGTGCTGCCCTCCAAAGGCCACACCAGAGAATCTTTAGCCAGCAAGAATGTTGATTTCCCCACAGCTTCACAGATGAAACCTCTCCTAGCCTGCTCTGTTTTATACACTACACTTTAGCCCCTTCCCGGGGCCACATGCAATTAAAGCAGAAGTGCATACAACAGGTGGCAGGGAGAAACTAGATACTCAGGTGACCATCTGTAGTCATTCCTACCCCACTATGAGGGATATAAACAACCAACACGCCCAGCTGGGATGATCTTTTGCAAGTGAGATGGTGATTGGTTTGCTCTGGGGGTAGTTATGTATAACACTCACCCAGCACATGGACCTCATGTCCACAGCCCTCACCTGTGTCCTCTGTCAGGGTCTTCTCTCTACTAGTCCTTCATAAGAGGATGATGGTGGACATATAAGCCAAATACCATTTGAGCATCTGTGTATCACTGCATGTGCTATCAAGAGGCAGTGGCTATCTGGGTTAGGAAGCACTGTACCAATTCTCCTTCTGTTTCTGGGTTAGTTGGCCAGAGGCCCATGGACTTGGTCACTGGGTACATGCACTTGTTCCAAAGAACCTTCCACCAGCAAGAACTGGTTCATTAGGGTTTGTGCTTTGAGAGTGCCCTGTCTGTGGCCCTCAGGCTAGCAAGGGCTGTTGAGAGGGAGAGCTCCTACGCCCCCATCGCAGGTACGCACGGCTCAGCCTTTGCTCACTGCCTTCCCTTGAGCATATTGGTTGCTTTCCCTTACTGGTTATAGCAACCTTACTCTTACATTGCCTTCACTGAGAAGGCCAGGCTTTTCTGGGAAGTGGGCACAGGCCACTGAACTCCTGGTCACCTGTAGAAGAGCCAGGGTCTCCCAGGAGTGGAGGAGTAATGACCCCTCCCTAGAAATATCAGGGTCTGCCCAGCAGAAGCAGAGAGTGAGACCGTGCAGAAGACGGTGAGTGCTCCCATCCACTAGAAGGAAAGCCCAGGAAAGAGGGTGGGAAATAGCTTCATTCGCAATTATCCCCAAGAAAGACAGAGTTAGAGATAAAGACAAGCTAACTTGAGATACACAGAGAGATAAAGACAGACAGAAGAGTTTGTGCAGTCCTTTAAACACTGACAAATACAGAAACGAGTAACTGCCGGCTTACACCTCATGCCCTTCCTCACACACACCCTGAACTTTTGCTGTTTGTCTCATCTCCCAGCTGCCCTAGCCCATTTTGAACTGAGGTGTTTTTTTCCACTAAAAAGGTGATAGGATGCCCTCTCCCAGCAAACTTAGATAAGACATTCCACCCCCAGTCCTGCCCCCTCCTTAGGGGCTCTGATGTAGGCCTGACAACATGGAGTTAGTGTAGTACTCTGGACAGAAGTGTTCATGCGGTAATATCTCAGGCCACCCTGTACCCCTCCTAGCCTTGGGTACTAGAGGTGCTGTGTGAGCTAGGTAACTCTCCCAGCCATTCAAGACCCCAGGACCTCAGTATCACAGAGGAAAAGAATAAACTGCTACTTCACGGCCCCAGAGTAACTCAGTGTGCTTCCTCCACACCATCATGTCTGTCAGAGAGGAATAAGCCAGATCTCAGGTTTTCTCATGGCTGGCCACATGGCTTGCCGTGCACAAGGATGTGGTTGCTATGCCTTGTTCCCAAGCCTGGGCAGAGTGTAGTCACGCCCCCACGCAGAATAAAGCAGTGTGTTCAACCATGAGTTCTGATAGGCAGCAATCAGCCAACTCATGTTTCCCAAAGTTGGGCACATATGGGTTAACTGAGTATAGTGTCCCTTCCTATTGCTGGCATACAGTGGAGTTTCTGTAAACCCATGGTTGAGTATGAGGTGCATGTGGAGGGTTGAGGTTGAGTCTGGGAAGTGCACTAAAGGGACTGCATGCTGCAGAGGTTCCTGCTCACAACAGGGAGATAAGGGAATCCTGCCACAGAGATAGCAAGAGCAGCACATTTGCCAAGAACCTGAGCACCTCTCCTCAGATGCCCAGATCATTGGTGCTAATGGAAATGCATGGTCTGCCCTTTGTGTCCTGGAAAGATAAATGTGCAAGGACAAGAAGTGAAGTGGTGGCATGTCCCTGAGAACCACTCACTGCAAGGCGACAGGACACATGTCTCATGCTGAGCTGAGCCTCAGCAGACAGAAAGTTGCTCATTTGGAAACTATGCCTTTATTTCTGGGAATGTTGTGTGGGGAGGTTGTTAGCAGGCATGTCCTTGGGGACAGTGCTGTTGCCATGCTGTACGGCAGCATCCTGCCTTGCTGTGAAACATGCTCATCTATGCAAAGCATACACATGAATTCAAAATCCTCAACTAGGCAGTCACCTGTGCTCCTGCCTTCCCACTATCATCTAAGGAGCAGGAGAGTAGTGACTGACATTAGCCAAAGCCAGGAGACACTAAGGATCCAGAAACTAGAATGTCCCTCCTCTACCAAATTGTCTTTCACACACTGAATTTATCCATCCATCCATGTTGCTGGAGGCAAGACTGCCCTGCAATATACCCACACATATGCATACACACACACATTTGCACAAATGAGCATATACATGTGCACACTTCCACATATGCACATCCACATTCACGCATGCCTGGATACCCAGACACATCTCACAAAGACACCTCCAGTTGTCATGTGACTGACCTGTGGAGGCACATACGGTTACACAGTGCCTCTCCCTAGAGTTACGGACACAAATATTCTACAGACGCACTTTCATGTTCAAAGCTTAAAAGCCCTAAGAACCAAAAGCTGAAGGCAAGCCCACATACTCTGCCCCACCAGCCCTCTACTCACAGGCCAGAAAAGTGATGCCAACTCCCTTTTAGAGACATAGACACACCTCAACCACATGTCAGAAGCAAGACACACAAATGTACATAGACACATGCAGGACCCTCTCAAGCTAACAGCTCTCAAAGGGAGATAGGAAGGGACCTCAAACTTGTCAGAGGGTTACCACCTGAGTGAACTAGCCACTTGGAGATAGACATAGACAGACAGGGCTGTAGATATGTCCCCTGTCCTCCAGGTAGTGACAATCTTCAAACCATTCCTGGGTCACAGGTGCTGGCAGGTCTCCCGGGTCTAGGTGACACATTATGCTCTGGGCCAGCTCAGCTCTTGGTGTCGTCTGCTGACTCTGAGCAGCTGTGTCAGGCTTCTGTTCTGTCTTAGCCCAGGACCCTCTATAGGGGCTGTGGGTGCTCACTGGACCCTGGTCAGAGGTCACACAGCAAGGGAGGGGGAAGGCTGGACTGTAGGCATGTAAAGGTTGAGGGCATACCACAGCTAATGTACTGTGTCTAGTTCTTCCTACTGAAAGGCCTAGGGCCAGTCCTGTGCTCTGTGGGCCCTCCCCCAGCGCCAGTGGTCCACATTTAAGGATGCAAGGACAGTGACCTTTGCTGTCAGGTTAGGTTTCAATCTGTGGTACCAGGGACAGGTCTGGAGCACTAGAAAACAGTTGCTGGGTAGGTTCCTCTGCAGGAACTTCTAGCTGTCCTATATGCCCCCATCAGAATGTAGACCTAAGAGGAGAGAACTGGTAAGGACAAGGCCTTGCTATCCACAGCGCTACATCTAGTAAAAAGCTGGGGCCAGGAGTGGTGGCACAAACCTGTCATCCCAGAACTCAGGAGGCTGAGGCAAGAGGATTGTGAATATCAGGCCAGCCTGGACAACATGAGGAGAATCTCCAGAAAACCAACACCAAAACAAAACAAACTGGAGAAAAAAAACTATGGCACCAGAACATGGGTCATGTCTTCAGGAAACCCCAGTTTCTCTGAGATCTTCAGTGTCCAAAACTCCTGCCTTCCTCTGTGACCAAAAGCACAAGGGGATGGGGGTATGGTTTGTCCAGTGCAGATGTATCTGCCAGCTTGGATCCAAGGAGCTAGCTCAGCCTTCCATTGGCCATGCACTCAGTCTGCACATATCAGAGCTGACAGTCAAGCTGCTCCTAGCTCAGATGATGAATATGCATGCATGGAGACAAGGGACATCATGGCTGTGGCTTCTGGGGAAGGCTGTTCGTTTTGATGACACTGTTTAATTTGGATTTACCAGCTTCCTTTCATCATCCCAGGGGCAGGCTTAGTAATCATCTATGTGATACACTTTGTGCCATAATTAAAGCTGCCGCTTAATTAGAAAAGCTGTCCACCCCCAGACAAGAGGGGTCCGAAGATGGCTCTGACAAGGAAGCATGAGGAGTCATTTGAATGGATGGTGCTGCCTGTGGGTGCTGGGACACCCTCACATGTGCGCATGCACACACAGTCTCTCTCTCTCTCTCTCTCTCTCTATCTATCTCTCTCTCTCTCTCTCTCTCTCTCTCTCTCTCTCTCTCTCTCTCTCTCTCTCTCTCTCCTGTAGTCCAGCTTCTAATGGCCATGTCTGCCAATCCTGCAGGCAGGTTCTGGCCATGATGGGGGTGAAGCCCTTGAGGAAATCACAGCAAGAAAGCTTTGAGAGAGCCTAGATTGAGCTTGCAATGATCAGTTTTCCCACTTATCTATCCACAGACACCTGTCACTAAATGACAGGTGTTTGCTGAATAGACAGTGCTCACAGACACCACTGACATCACTGCCCAAGTGTTCACCTTGGCATTCTTCGCCAGATGTCCTATTGCTGACTGCACACAACAGCTTCTAAGCTTATGACTCAGTACAATAGCCATTTCTTGCCATGGTTCTGGAGGGCAGGAATTTGGAGGCCACTACAAAGATTCCAGATTGGGGACTATCATGTGGTACAGCTACATGGGGGCTCCTAGGAGGTATGGGTGTCTCTCCAAGCATCATCTCAGAGTCTGCCCACTTCACTTTGCCAATCAGACTGCAAGCTCTGATGTCCCACTTACTCCTTTTCTACTTCTCAACAGCTCCAACATGTTCCCGGTTCAGTCTCCCTGGGCTGGTTCCCATAATGCTTATGCTCTGATTGGCCAGGCCTGCTACACATGCTTCACCTAAAGTGGAGCTCCTGCCATACCACATGAAACTAGACAATGAGGAGAAATGGTCTAAGATCTGAGTGATGGAGTGCTGAAGACACCTGTCCTTGGTTTACTCACTGGGAAGGGGCATGTCCAGCAGGGAAAGCTCATTGCTCCTTGGCAAGACAAGTGGGTGACATTCTGATCTAGGTTGACTGTCCATGTCAGGACCCCACCTACACTCTCCATACCTCTTCCCTACCCTCCCTACCTAGGTCAGGAGGCTGTAAGAAAGAATATAACAGGTCTCACCAGGGTCCATCAAAGTATGTCAGAGACCTTTGTGCAACCCAAAATTTGAAGGCAGCAACTATCTTCCTGTCTCATGATGTAAATAATTCAACTTCTGAATTTCAAAAAAATGCCCCAAAATAAAAGAATCGGGCGTGAAAAATACAGGCTATTTTGGGACTTAAAACATAGCACAGCTGCTAGGATGTCCCTGGAGCTGCAGTCTCTGCTCCATGCTCAAAGCATCACCCAAGCCCAGGCACCATTCTGGGAGCTGGTTCAAGCACAGCCCCAGAGAACTGTTCCAGATTCTGGGCCTTCACAGCCACCTGGGACTCTGGGCTTTGGCCATCTTCCTACCTAAGCTCATGCACAGAGCAAGGTGGAGGTGGAAATGAAGTCTTAAAGCAACCTGAAGACTGGGACTCAGAGAAGCCTGGTGGGTGGTGTAGGTGGTCCACTCCTTTTTTCTCCATCACTGTGATCACTACTCTGATGAATCACCTCCCTGAGTTTCCTGCTCCATCTTCTCCTGGCCTCGCCCTCCTCAGAAAGCTTCTTGACAGAGTTCTAGTCTTGATCCACTGGGAAGCAGATAAACTGCAAACAGACTCACCACTCATCCACCATCACCAGGCCCCTAGAAGCATGCTGAGCCCTGAGCTCAGACATCAAGGAGCTGCTGAGTTTCCCTGTCTAGGTCTCCAATCCTGGTAGTCTGTAATGGAGTCCAAGGGCAGCCAGCTTGCTACTGCCAACTCAAAGCACTGATGCTTTGATGGATACTTGGCCTCACTAGTCCTCCTATGAAGGTGTTTGTTCAAGCTCAGCTCTGGTCAGGTCCCTTTGTGCTTTTGGAAAGAGATAATAAACAAGGATAAGAACCCAGTCCTCAGAGACACAAGCAAAGTCATAGCAATGAGGAAGGCAACTCTTTTGAATCTTTTACTTCTTTGTTTGTTGGGAGAAACAAGATGGTCACAGCCTCTGAAGGACTTTCAGACACTTGGGGCTCACCAAGCAATGACAGTAATAGCTGCACAAGTCAGTGAGGTGAACATGCTGAGCAGTGACCAAAACCTCTAGCTCAGGTGTCCAAGTACATCTGAGTTTCTGTGCACATATATGTACATGCACACAGTCATAGCTGGACTCACATAGATAGCCCAGCCACTTCCATCCTGCCAGCCTCTGAGTCCAAAGGGAAAGGGGACTGATGCAGTGGTTGGGTGTCAAAAGGATGAATAAAGCAGACAGCAGAGGGACAAGAGAGACAGAAAGAAACAGAGTGAGAGAGATTGAGGGAGACAGAAACAGAGAAAGAGAGAGAAAGACAGAAACAGAAAGATTGAGGGAGACAGAAACAGAGAAAGAGAGAGAAAGACAGAAACTTAGAAAAATTAAGGGAGACAGAGAAGAGACACAGACAGAGGAGTCAAGGGAGACAGAGACACAAAGAGACCAAGGGTCCATCTGCAGCCCTGCACCTCTGGACAGCAGAATTCCACCTCCAGGCCTCAGTTGCTGAGGCCAGGCTGCTCACCTCTTGGGCCTATAGTCCGGGATAGTCCTATCCAGGGAGATGCGGTCACTGAGCTGTGCATTGTACCCAAACTCCTCGAACTTGCCCTCGGTCTCTTGGCTACCATCCTGCAGAGTGGCAGCCACTCCTCCCTGGCCCAGGCCACCTGGCCCCTCCACCAGCCCAATGGGCTTTGCAAGGCCTGGAGAAGACAAGAAAGGACAGGTCAGCAGATCCTTGGCATTGCTCCCAGCACACCCACCCCAGCCCAGTGTGGTCAGGAAAAAACTGACAGTAGAGCCAGCAGACACAAGGCTGGCAAGGTTCGGGAGGCTGGACAAGGTTAACATAAGTGTGGTTACTCCATATGACACCATGATGGTGAGACTTAGTCACTATACATTCACGACAGAACCTTGGTGGCATAGCAAGGTCCAGTAGGACCCTTAACCTCAGCTACGAGTCCAGTGCCATTATCAATTTACCACTGTAAAAGATCATTGCACTGACTAAGATGCCATCAGAGGAGATGCAGAGGCCAAGACTGTGACCTCTCTGGACTCCACACTCTTTCTTTAATCTTAAAGCTGGTATAAAGGGTAAATCAGGGCCAGCAAGATGGCTCAGAGGGTAAGGATGTTTGCCGCCAAGCCTGATGACCTGAGTTCAATTCCCAGAATCCTGAAAATTGTCCTCTGAATTCCACCTGCATGTTGTGGCATACATAAGCATGCACATACATGCATGCACATAAATAATATCTGAAACAAAGAGTAAAGTTAATTAGTATATAAAAATCTTAATTGTAAAGAACTAAAATAAACTTTTTAGTGCAGAGTCATTGTCCCCAGCCTGGGAATGGATAGTGCTTGTCTTGAAGACCAATTGCAAATTGCTGCCACACAGGGTTTCAGTCTGAGGACACTTATGGAACAGAGGAAACAAGGCAGTGGAGGAGAGAAGCCAGTGAAGAGGGGCAAGGACTCTCCAGAAAGCCAGGGCAGAGCCTGCTTTGCTCAGAATCTTAGATGGGGCAGGGGCTATGGAACCAGGGGACACCAGTTAGGGAAAGTTCTCAGCGATCACTGGAGTCTTAACATCAGAGCATCCCTCCTAGAGGACCTGTAGTCCACATGTAGAGACAATATACTTTGCTCTCCTTGGCAGAGATCCAGCTAGGTAAATGAGGTGTAAACCTCCATACTTCAAATAGTCAGTGGGGGGTTTCTACTCAGTCCATGCTCCTGGACTGCTGTGTGTTCTGCAATATTCCATCAAACATAGAGTTGATGTTTGTATAGGATTGAAGGATATGCACTGAATATAAAATTTAAAGTTATGAGACGCATTATTTTACTTGCTTATTTTTATCTTAATATTGCAACATATCTAAAAATCATGCTTTATATATAGGCTCTCCTGAGCCCAGGATGGCCTAGAACTCACTATGTAGCCCTGAATGGGCCCTTCCTGCCTCACCACCACATCTGAAAATACCCTACTATTTTTAAACATGCTACACTTTGTGTCTTTCATTTTGAAAGTGAAAAAACAGGCAACTCCCAGGGGCAGACACAAAGCAGCTTCCAAGCTGGCAGAACAGCCCTGACACCCTCCGAGCCCTTGTCCTCAGATCCTGCTGCCTGGCTGGAGGCTGTGCAGGGGGTGCCACATTTGTAAATGCAAAATATTCACTTGATGAACTCATTTGTAAATGCATTTGGGGACTCATTTGTAAATGCAAAATATACACTTGATGAACTATCCAGTCAATTCAGAATACATCACCTGAGCTCACTAGCCTGTAAACCCCACTCTTCAAAATACTTGCCTCTTGGCCTGCTGCATTCTTTCCATATTGTAGCCAATACACAGCATTGTAGCCGTGATAGCTGTATGGATCTGGTTCCTGCTTTGTAAACCAGAGACACATCCCAAGGCTACTCAGTGAGAAAAACAAGTGGAGTCTGTTTCCCCCTCCACCTACATCCCCTCCCATGTACCACCTTCCCCGATTTTTCTCAGCTCTGCTGTATTTTTAGCGATTCTGGTGGTTGCCTTTGTGACTTCAAAAGGAACGCTGAAGG
Organism: Ondatra zibethicus; assembly: GCA_004026605.1. NCBI lineage: Eukaryota > Metazoa > Chordata > Mammalia > Rodentia > Cricetidae > Ondatra > Ondatra zibethicus. The sequence continues at coordinate 37,750 of PVIU01013240.1, read as the reverse complement.
CTCTGTTTCTAGGAACACCAACTCTCACCATGTCTCTCAATGCCCAATGTGTAAGATGAGGGGTATACAGGCTTCTTGCCCATGGCTCTACAGTGTCCCCCAAGGTTTTCTGCAAAAGCCCTATCATGCAGGCAAGATTCCATGAGATTTTAAAACAAGAAATGGATCAGTATTTATCCTGTGAAATTACATGAACAGAACTCATTGGGAAGCCTAGCACTGAGGAACACACCAGGACCAAAATGTAATTCCATCCCTAACCAACCTCAGTCTACATAATGAAGAATTTTAAAATATCAAGGCAATATTGACTTTTATCACCAATGTTCTAAGTTTTCAGAACCATGCACACTTTGGTTGCTTTAAGTTGGGTCTTGCTCTCTCATGGCATGCAAGCGTGGCAGTAACAGTCTTTGTTGGCACATTCTCTGTAGACATGTCCACTCCTTCATTCTTTATAGTACCCCTAGGAGGTCAGTCTATGAGGCACTTCAACCTGCAGATGAGGAAACTGAGGTGCAAAGAGTCAAATAACACATTCAAGGTCACATGACCACACTCAGGCAACATAGCTGCAAACAGTTGGTCTCCATGCTGTATCCCAGGCTTCTTAACAAGGTGATTGTGGAGTAGACGCCAACCTTTCTCACTGCAGAGTGGGGACAAGTGGTAGAATCATAGGCAGGTCTCAGTACCCTCATCCAGGGACCCTTTTACTTCCGACATAAGTTGTATTGTCTTTCCTAGCCACCATCCTTGGAACCCTTCTTGTGCTCAACCTGGATAGGCGCTCCGATTTTGCGAATTCTATACCTCCTTAAGTCTGGGACTTGCTTTTCACTTGACTAAAAAATATTACCAAATCGTATTTCAGAATGATTGTATGGAAAGAGAATTTTCTAAGCAACAAGGTAGTTGGAAAACTTTTTTTTTCCTCCTTAGGAGCAGCAGATAACTTTGCTGGATACCGATTTCCTAAGCTTCTCCTATTCACCCAGTCCCAGGATTGAGTTCCAGCACAAGAGAACCTTTTCCTTCTATAGGTATTCATTCTCATTCATACTCTGTGTCGCTGTCTGTCTCTACCTCCCTGTCATCTCTGTCTTTGTCTCTCTGCCTCTCCTTTGCTGGCTCTCCCGTCTAGAGTTTATTATGGTCGTGTTCAACCTTCAGGAAATATTTCATTCTGGTAATGTGTTCTGTTAACTGTGAGATTATATTTCTGTCTGCCTTCCAACTTGTTCTTCTGTAACTTCCTTTAAATATTTATCTTTTAAAAAATAATTTTATATTTTATTTTATTTGTATCTATGTGTATATGTATATGTCTGTGAGAATGTATACCAAGTGTGTGCAGGTACTAGTGGAGGCCAGAAGAGGGCATCAGATTCTCTGGAGCTGGAGTTATGGGTGGTTGTGAGCCACTGGATATGGGTGCTTAGAACAGAGCTTGGGTCCTTCGCCACTGAGGCCCCAGGCCTGGAACTTCCTTTAAATGAAGATTCCTCCTCTTGAGGCCTCTTCCTTCTGCTGACATCTTTGTTTTCATTCTCTGAGACTTTTCAGACCACCAGTTCTATCCCTTGTCACATCCTCAAGGTTAACTAGCCCAACTATGGAATTCTTTCTGGTTGTGGTCGTTATTCTCTGCCTTCTGAGGATGGCACCCTGGCCTTCTGCTGGTTGCTGAACAGGCAGACTCCTGCCCTTGGAGATCTATCTGTACTCACACAGCCCCAGGGCATGACCTCCCCAACCCTTTGGAGAACAGGTGAGAAAACAGACTCAGTATTACAAAACAGCCCAGACAGTGCCTGCCTCATGCTGTTCAGTGGAGGTGGTAGATCCAGGGTCCAGGCTAGGCTCCTGCTTATGAACCTCCACTGTGATGAATCAAAGCAGATTCCTGGTGTTCTGCTGGTCCACATCTGGCCCCCACCATCCTTCCTAGCACCTGACCCCACAGGACACATCTGACTTTTCTCAGAGAAGTTTTATATATTAATCATTTTTCTCATTGCTGGGACAAAGTTCCTAACAAAAGCAACTTAAGGAAGGAAGGACAGTTTGAGGTACAGTTCATCAAGGTGGGAGAAGCATGAGGTCACTCTGTATCCACAGTCAGGAAGCTGAGAGTGACGGCCACTGGTGCTCAGTCTGCCTTCTCTTTTTTGTTCAGTCCAGGACCCCAGCCCAGGAAATGTTTCCACTCATTAAGGGTGAGTCTTCCATCTCAATTAACCCAACCTAGAAACTCTTTCACAGACAAGCCTGGGGCTTTGTCTCCCTAAGTCTAGATCCAGCTAAGTTGACAAACATCACTAACAATCACCTTGTTTTTAAAGTGTGCCCAAGGGCCAAAGGAGGGGCTCTAGGTGGCACGTGTTCATCAGTCTTAAGGACAGACCTGTTCCTTGCTATTCACAAGGCTTTGTAGAGTCCTATCAAAAGATGTGGGACAGGAAAACTGTTCCTGGGAAAATTCACAAGTGGGTTCCACACAGACTCACCTCTGAGGCTGGGAGGCTCTGGTCAGGGGCCACCGGCAGAGAGGGGTCAGCAGGAGCAAAGCAAATCTCCAAAACTAGCCTGGGAGGTGGGGCCTGACATCAGAGCCACCTGGATGGGCCTCAGCTCCCCTCAGTTCTCAGGAGTGGGAATCTGTACCAGCTACACTGACTGAAAACTCCAAATTGAATTTTGCCTTTAAGGAAGGTCACTCTGGCACCTCCCTGCCAGGATTCTGGCCTCTCATCTTTCTGCACTCTCCCTGCATCAGCTCAGATCCTATTTCACAAAGATTTCTTGTAAAGAGATACAATTGCTTGATCTTGCCAGGAAATGAGGGCAAGCCTGGAAGGACACCGAGGTGACCTCCCCATGATAGAAAAGTCATGAGGCCTGTTTTACCACATTAGTAGTCTACAGGGCCACCCACACACTGAGGCTCTGACAAAATCCATACTGAGCCGGGCAGCCCCTTCTGCCAGGACTTCTGGGTAGCAGCTGTGGAATCCCCTCTCTCACTCTCTCCACCGCAGCCCTGTATTCACTGTAGGCTAAGCTCCAGGCACAGTACAGTTTGGGCAGAAAGGGCACATGGGTTTGGTTAGAAAGTAGAGAATGTTGCTGTTTCATTCCTTTCTGGTTCTCAGGATCCCCAGCTATAGTGAGCAGGACAAGTGTTACATCCACAAAGCACATGAGACCAGACTACATACACTACTGTGGGCTGAACTGTATCTTTCAAATATGCTTATGGTCAATTTGTTTAAGTCCTGATGTCAAGAATCATGAATGTGGCCCAGTTTGGAAATAGTATGCAATCACAGTAAAATGAAGTCACACGGGATGAGGTCAAATCCGAAGTGTAGCATGGCTGGTGTCCTCAGAACCGAGGATTTGGATGTCTACCCACAGAGAAGGCCAGCTGTGTACAAGGCACAGATAGAGTTGGGACCACAAGCCAGGGCTACCTGGAACTTCCAGCAGCTGGAAAAGGTGGGAAGGCTTTTCCTGGAACCATGAGAGATGGAACTTGCAGACTCTATGACTTCAAAGCCTGTCATTGTTTGCCACACAGCTACAGCCCATACCACACACTGTCACTTGGACCTGACCCAGCTCTGCTGGTATCTGGGGGCAGAAGATTCTGGTGTGAATGTTCCTCACATGGGGTGACCCAGTATGGATCCATTCCAGGGGTCTTAGCTGCCTTAGTGCCTGTGCAGAAGGCAGAGACATGGTTTCTAAAGCACGGCCGTTCCTGGGGAAGCAAGGAAGGAATGCTTTCCAGTTTCCAGCCCCAAATCTCCCCCAGCTGAACAATACTGCAGCTTGTGCTACAGCCCTGATGGCATGTGACTGTAAGAACAATGGGAAATCTACATTTCTTAACTCAGTTTTAAAGCATCTTTCTATATCTTTCCTAGAAAAAAAAACAGAAACCAACATCCTGTACATATCCAAGAGCTGGTTTCCCATACTCAATCCAGGGTCACCTTCCAGGGATCTGGTGCCCTGCTGAAAAGATGGGGCCACTCAACGTCCAATACCATCGTATAATGAGTCCAGCCAGTCACCCAGACACAAATGTCCTCAGCAGATCACCAGCACCTCATTTCAATAGGCAAAGCATCAAGCAACAAGTAGTGTCTTTAATTCCATGAGGCCAGTCAAGAGAGAGAGAGAACCTTGAATAAGAAGTCAGCTTTTTTGGCAAACACTCTTGGGGGATGATTACCACATTTCCTTCACATTGGCAGGAAGACCTTGAAGGCATACCCCCAGAACCAGTCAAGGGTCTCATCACAGAGAGAAAAGTCAATAGTTTAGTGCCCCACATTATTTCTACAAGACTATGGCCATGGTGAGCACAAGGGACAGATTAAGTTCGCATTTTGCCCTCCTCACTCTACCCTAGCACTTTCCCGCCATGGAAGAGTCCTTTAAAACTTCCCTTGGATAACCATAAACATAAGAAGTCAGTATGAAACAGTATCTTTTATCTCTCTGTCCATCTGTTAGAAAGGCATGGAGAGGGGTTAAGGTGATAGAGCTCAGTGACTAAGAGCATCTGCTTCCAGAGGTCACATCAAATGGCTCACAAATACCTGTAACTCCAGCTCCAGAAGATCCAGTGACTTCCTCTGGCCTCTGCAGGAACCCATAAGCACATGGCACGTGTGCACACTCATGCGCACACATGTACGCACACATGTAAAAATTATATTTTAACAGGTGTGAAGAGTCTGACAAAAGCCATACCAATGGGCAGGCACATGCTGTCTTCAGAAAACTGGGCAAGGGTGGGGAACTAAGAATGGTATGGACCACGGCAGCCTGCGAGCACCAACTGTGAGTGGCAGCTCCACACTTGGGGTCAGTACCGGGAGACGGCTGGGATGCAACATGGCATTCTGGGAAGAGATCAAGGGCATGGTGGACCAGCGGAGGGTGTTCTTAAGACTTTGAAAGGTTGGTATGGGATGGGGGCACAGGGGGATGGGTTGGGGGGTTGATCCTCAGCAGAGGGGCTACAAGAGGGTCTGTGCCCAGGTAGAGTGTGGAGGAGACTGTCTGGTCACTGAGGTGAACTGTGCAGTGGGCTGATGAGGAAGATAGATTTTCTGGAGTAGGGAGCATGGTGGTGTCATGAAGAACTGGGGCAGCGGGGCAAAGCAAGACACTGGAAACAAGAGCTGAGGTGGGGTGACCTTCAAGTCCCTGGGAGCAGAGGGAGCTGAGGTGGGGTGACCTTCAAGTCCCTGGGAGCAGAGGGACTTTGCTAAATGAGGTTGCAGTCTTGGTTAACCCTGAGACTTAACTGCATGGAAGGACAGACAGCTCTGCTCAGGAGAGGGAGGACACTCAGAGCCACCACAGAAGTGACCGAGGCAACCTCAGGGTCCATAGGGACGTTTGGGAGATTTAGAGACAATAACCAGGACCCACCCAACTTTTCAGGCTGCCAGGGCAGCAAAGCCTCACAGCTTTTACAGGTCCCTCAGTTTAATTTCTATTTCATGAATTTCTACTTAGTGTCTTTCTCTCCAATTTATTTAATGACCTTAAGCAATATAATTCATTTCGACCATAGTTGTTTTTGGTATATTAATATAAACATTAAAGCTAAATACAGATCAGGCTGAACCTAACAGTTTTTACATCATTTGGTTTCTGAATATTTTATGATGTTCAATACCATGTCCCCTTCAGCTCACAGGAGACATAGGTTATGGCTTTAGGTGAGCATGTATAAATTCCTGGCATTTCTCTTCTACAGATTCTACCAGCTGTGTTCTGGGCAGAAAACATGATCCATGGGGTGGATTTACCTGTGGCCTAGTGAAGACTCAAGTTTTTGTTGTTGTTTTGTTTTGATTTTTTTTTCCAATAGGGTCTCTCTACATAGTGAGTTCACAGTCATGACTATATACACCAGGCTGGCATTGAACTCACTGAGATCTTCCTGTCTCTGCCTCCCAAGTTCTAGGATTAAAGGAATGTGCCACCACACCTATCTTGGACTCAACTCTAATTTTTTTTTTTTTTGGTTAGGCAGTGGTGGCACAGGCCTTTACTCCCAGCACTTGGGAGGCAAAGGCAGGTGGATCTCTGAGTTCAAGGCCAGCTTGATCTACAGAGTGAATTCCAGGATAGCCAGGGCCACACTTGAAAAAAATTTTTTGCATTGTTGTACATATATGCCCATGTCATAGCATACATGTGGAAGACAGAATAATTTTCAAGAGTAGGTTCTCTCTTCCCACATGTGGGCTCTGGGGATCAAACTCAAGTTTTAGGCTTGACAGCAAGTGTCTTTACCTGCTGAGCCATCCTGTTGACCATGCAGGCTCAAGTCTTGAGAACAGTCCATACATCTCTAAAAAAGCAAATAAATAAATAAATAAATAAATAAATAAATAAATAAATAAATAAATAAATAAATAAATGCAAGTCCTCTTGCTGAGTTCTTACTGTTTGATCTGACAGAGTTGACAGCACCCTCTAACTCAATTTCCCGAGATGGCTCGTTTCTTCTCTTAGTTCCAATGCTTTCTTTACATCTGGGGACATGGTGGAGAACACTGCAGTACTTCCCTGGTGAATTGTTTGCCACAATGGTTTTGTTAGAAGCATCTTTGCCCTATTCTGTTCCCTGTGCACTGTTTTTTAATGATAGCTGCTAAGTTTTCTGCAGGCATGCTTGCCTCTTGCCTATCTCCACTCTCCTCTAAATAAACTCAAAGCCTGTGTGTGCTGCAGGCAATGGCTAATGGGCTTTAGGCCCCTAGAGTGGCCCTTGTCCTAAATGCTGCTTCAACAGCCAGGGGCTGCAGCCTCTTGAACAGCACCTTTGTTCATAGATTTCCCACTCCTGGCCTCTGAATCTAGCACTCCTTCCTTAGAAGCAGGCCTGGGGACTGTTAGCAACATCTATTCACAGCACCTCCCCTTCCCCTCTTCCTCTGAATATGCCTTGATCTTAACCTTTTTGGGTTACAACTTGCTGACTTAACTGTTGAGTCTGATCATGCCTTGGCCTCTTGGCCAAGTCAAGTGCAGAAGTTAGGGCAGATCCTAGCCTTCCATGGAGTTCATGCCACTGTCTGGGCAAAGAGGCCTCTATGCCCAACCCAGTTCATACTCCCAAGAGTGTGACTTCTTCATTTTCCTTGACTTTCCACGGCCTTCTGCACATGGCTAAGCCTATAATTCTCAGGATGCTGTCATGGAGTAAGGGTGGGGAGCTTTTCTTATTAAATGGCTGAACTTTAATAGCTAATAGTGAAGAAGGACGAGGAAGGAACAAAAGAAGAAAGGGAGAAAGAAAGGGAGGGAGGAAGGGGGAAGAAAGTAGTAGTAGTGCGGGGCGGGCAATTATGTCCTTACCAATCCACACAGCTGCCCAGGTGCCTCCAGACCCATTATCACACAATGATAATCCCTTTGAACCCACTCTACATTCTCAATAGGAGCTTAGGGTTTTTCCTACTGGCAGGGGCTGCCAGTTTGTAGTTTTACTAGGATGTATATGAAGAGTTAATTTAAATTGTCCAGAGTGTGGCTGGTTTATTTTCCATGCCCCACCTTCCAGCTCTTTGGCAGTCTGTCCCTTTCTGCTCTTGGAACATAACAAGAGGTGTGCCTTACTCTCCTCCCCATCCTTCCTTTTCTCTTCTTCACTGAACAGTGGCCATTTTCTCAAAAACAACTTCCAGGTTGTTCTTCTCTTTAGCACTATCTAATTTTCTGTGTGATCCAGCCATTGAGTCTTTAGTTTAGTGCTGACATATTTCAACTTTGGAATTGTGTGTGTGTGTGTGTGTGTGTGTGTGTGTGTGTGTGTGTGTGTGTGTGTGTGTGTGTGTTGAGTGTTAAGACAAGGTCTCTCTGTAGCCTGGGCTGACCTCAAATTTTCAACCCACTTGCAACTACATCAGTGTTCTTATATATTTTTCTAACCTATGCTTTCTCCTTTCTGTGGTGTGATAATTTGCTCTTTTATTCTTTGGCGACTTTTTGGGGGGCCCACCGCCCAGCTCCCAAATAAATTATACACAGAGACTTATTCTTAGTTATGAGTGCCCGCCTTAGCTTGGCTTGTTTCTTGTCAATTTTTCTTAACTTAAATTATTCCATCTATCTTTGGCCTTGGGCTTTTTTCTCCATTCCTATATGTCTTTTCAGCTGAGTGGCTGGCCCCTGAAGTCCTCCTCCTTCCTCTCTCATTCCAAGATCTCTTTCTCCCACATTTCTCCTCATATTTATCCTCTCTGCCTGCCAGCCCTGCCTATTCCTCTTTCCTGCCCTGCTATTGGCCATTCAGCTCTTTATTAGACTATCAGGTATTTTAGACAGACACAGTAACACAATTTCATAGAGTTTAACAAATGAAACATAAACAAAGGTAACACACCTTAAAATAATATTCTCCAACACCTTTCATAATGTAATCTCCTCATGATTTTTATCCTTTTAAGTTTTTTAAGTATTTCAGAACAGTTGACCATCTCTCAAAGCATCCATCATCCTTCCTATGGGTGTGTCCTTCAGCCACACACATCAACTCTCAGCAGTGGCTTGCTCCTCACTTACTACATTTTGCCAATTTCCATGTTAAATAATCCTCAGAGGAGGCCTTTTGACCTGGGAGGATTCTGTATGGTCCACGACGCAGGGGGAAATGTCCTGAGCACTTCTGCACTGTCTGGGGAGCACTGGGGCAGAGCTGGCCCTCCCCTTCTTTGAGTAAACAGTCAGCTGATGTCCTAGAGGGCCATTTCCATGTGTATGAGTCAAGTGACCCTGGTCACTTCCACAGAGGCTGCTTTCCCAGGATGACTTTGTCCACTGAGACAGGAGCTCATCTTAGGCCCTATTGGAGCCTTGCCAAACAACTGTCTATGAACTCAGTTCCCTTGTTGGGTGTCAAGAAGACTCTGGGTTTCATGTAGCATAGGCTAACTTTGACTCAGTATGTAGCCAAGGATATCCTTAAATCCCTTATCTTCCTGCCTCCACTATCCCAAGTTCTGGAACTTCAGATGTGTCAGCCATTGTTCCTTATTTATTCATTTTATTATTTGAGACAGGGTTTTTGGGGTGGTTTGAATAAGAAATGTTCCTCGTAGGGTTAAGGTATTTGAACATTTGTTCCCCAATTTGTGTTGCTGTTTAGGGAGGTTTAGGAGGTGTGGTCTTGCTGGAGGAAGTACTGTCACTGGGGTTGGGCTTTGAGAGCTTATAGACTGTCGCTACTTCCATTCTTTCTCTCATTTTCTCTCTCTCTCTCCCTCTCCTCTCCCCCTCCCTCCCTCTCTCTCTCTCTCTCCTCTCCCCCTCCCTCCCTCTCTCTCTCTCTCTCTCTCTCTCTCTCTCTCTCTCTCTCTCTTCATGTTTAAGGTTCAGATGTTATCTCTCAGCATTGTACTCCTCCAGTCATGCCTCCCTGTCACAATGGGCTCCTTACCCCTCTGGAACTGTAAGCTAAAATAAACTGCTCCTAAAGTTACAAAGAAGAAGGAGGAGGAGGAGGAAGAGGAAGAGAAGAAGAAGGAGAAGGAGAAGGAGAAGGAGAAGGAGAAGGAGAAGGAGAAGAAGAAGAAGAAGAAGAAGAAGAAGAAGAAGAAGAAGAAGAAGAAGAAGAAGAAGAAGAAGAAGAAGAAGAAGAAGAAGAAGAAGAAGTGTTGGGGATACTCACTATAGAGTAGCAATTAAGGGAGCAGAAACAAAGCTCACTTGGCTAGCCATTCCTGGGCCACATCCACCCTCCAATCATTCTCATGAATAAAGAGTGCACGGGGAGAGGAATTTTGAGTTGCTCTGTGTTCTGGGCCTTCAGGTATCACTGAGTCTCCAGTGTCACCTCCTAGCAGATGGATTAGAGCTGGGGGGGGAGGCATGGACCAGCCTGACACAGAAGTGAACCATGTCCTGGGGCTGGGGAACAATTCAGTGTCTGGGTACAAATGAGCATGAGCTGGCCCTGGCTGTGGGATGCAAGTGTCCAGAGCAAGAGCCAAGAAGAGCAGGAGGAGCTACACACTTGTACCTCTCCTCGTCCCCATGGGGACAGGTCACATGACAGCAGGCAGCAGTTTACTCCATGCCAGTGCTCTAGCTCAGAGCCCTGGTCCTCATCTGGTTCAGAAGCAGCGAGCAGTCTTAGTGTGAGAGCCTCCACTCCCGATCCAATCCAAAGAGAACGGTTACTGAAGGCAATGGCTCAGTGGTGTGCACAGCCAGCACTGTTCCTCCTTTATGGAGTAATCATTCAAAGTTCTTTTCCTGTGACCTGGGAGAAGGGAACACACTTCTTTAATTATAAGAGATCACTGGGGGTGGCACCATTGCCAGAGGGTGGGCATGAGACTGTTTACACAAGGGGCTGACTCAGTTTGGAAGCAGGATGGCAGGCAAGGATGACTCAGGACTTGAGGTGTAATTTGAATCAGTTTCCTACACACCTCCTCAAGCTGCACTCTGAGAAAAATTATGACAGAAATTCTAGGATAAATATGCCATTCACTGTCATGCTTGCTACTAAAGGGATAGGGAGGACTAGGGCTGATGGCTATAATGGGCCACTAAGATCTAACCAAATACTGCCAGCCAGACTTGGCATCCAGCGTGCCAGGTGACCTAAGATTTCAAGAGAAGCATCCATATATAGGTTGCTGTCAAGGCACAGTTTGCAAGAAATGATTAACAGACTAACATGGAAGTCTTTGTACCAGACTGGGTTTGGCTGGCTAGGTCCTGGACTCTCGGAAGCAATATGTGACTATATACAGAGGGACTTTGTGGGTATGATTAAGTCCAGCAGTTTGAGATGGGAAATCTGTTTCACGGGAAGCAGGGTGGGGGCTGAATGCAGTTATAGGTAGTGCGAAATCTGACACAGCAGAGAGAATGTGCAAACGAGGCAGTCCCTGCAGCAACACAACCATGACTGGGGATGTTGGGATGGTGGTGGGTTCTTCAAGACTGCAAGGGTCAGGAAGAGACCAGACCCAGAGTCTCTGAAGGCAGCACGGCTTCCAGACACAAGGTTTTCGTACGGAGAAACCCACTTTGGGCTTCTGCACTCCAGGCCTTCATTTGTGGTCGCTTGTTTCTGCAAGCCCGAGAACAAGAGGGTCAAGCAAATGCCCACAGTGCTCAGACCCCATGTATGATGGTTGCAGTCCCTCCCATTGGACTCCCAGACATGCAGACTCCTGCAAATAGCTGCATCAGGATTGGCATGTTTGGGAGCGGAGCACTTCCTATAGGCTTGGCGGGCAGGGATAGCGGCTGCAGGCTGCATGGTGGCCAACACTACTGCTGTTGCCTCTTCTCCTGTGGGTCTGTGCACTTTGATGTGGAGCTAAGAGAACCCTCAGAGCAATTACTTCAGCAATGACTTCCAGAGAAAGCAGTGTGACTGAGTGGCAGCCAACTCCGGAGGGAGCTGCATGCATGGAAAGCGGTGTTTCAGGCCTCTCCACCAGGTGTTGGTGTATGATGGCTGCAAAGGTTGCTTAGAGATCTGGCTTTGCCACATTCAAGGCCTGTAAGTTTGCAGTTTAAGTATGGGGACACAGTAATCTGTAGCATGGATCTGCTTGCTACAGGACAGTGGTGAGTTTACATGAGGGTTACCTAAACCCGCAGTAAGCAGCTCCCAGCAGCTTCTTGAGAGCCCAAGTTGTACCTTAGACTATAGAGGTAACCCTCAAAGACTACAAATGTGGCCTTGTCTGTAAAAGAGGTGGTTGTTGATATCGTTAAATGGGATTGTGGAGATGAGTGTGTTCAGAATTAAGATGTCCTAATTCCAGTAGACAGTGTCCTCGTGACAGGCACAGCCAGAAGGCAAAGAAGTAACATAACGGCAAGTCTAGGATCCCTGAATGTCTAGAACCATCAAGAGATAGGTCAGAGGAAGAAAAGCTACCTGTGCCTCCAACTCAGTGACCTGCAGACTTGCCCTTTATTATATCAGCCCCAGCAAACAAAATATTAAAGAAAGAGAGAAGTAGAGGGTGGGGGATCAGTGGTGATGTCTGGTAGTCTCTGCTCCCCCTTGCATCCGCTGCCAGCAAACCCACTGTTTGCTTCCGACAGATTGGTCTGAATGGCTCTGGTGGGCCACTCACTTCCAGAGGGCCTTGCAGCCAGGAGTGAGTCTGACCACAGACATGTACATGGGGCCTACTGAATGCCATTCTGAGAGGCATGTCTACAGAGTATACCTACCACTGTAATATGTGAGCTTTGCATTCTATCCACACCCTGTGCCTATTTTCCTGCTTGGGACCAGGACTCAATGCTTGGGTCTGGAGCAACCATGAAGTAAGCATTAAATGCAATGCATGGCAGGGATTCCATGGTGTTAGCCCTGGAAGACACCTGCCTCCCTGTGGAGTCTATGAGCCACAGAAAGATCACAGTACAGGGATGCTCTTCAGCTGTGGTTCTAAAGCGTAGTGAGACAAAGAACTCAAGTCACATAGTCTCTGATCATCAGAGACTGAATTCTCTCCTGTAGAAAGGCAAAGGAAGACAAGATCTCAGCACAGGAAAATCCAGGCTGCCAACTTATCAATGGCCCTGCCAAGAAGAACTCGGCTAGTGTCTCTTGGCCAGGCAAGAGCCCCTGCAGGGACAGAAGTGCTGTCAGATCCCGCCAAGCCTCAGCAAACGTCCCTGCCTCCAGCAAAGTCAGTTCACACTTGGTCAGCCCACCTCTTCCGCACAGAGTACCTGGGGCTCGTGGGCGGCTGTGATCGCCAGCTTGGAAGGCTGTGTGGCTCTGGAGCGCTCTGCTTCTCTGTGAGTCACCGCTTTCCATCTGTCAACACAGCATCAGCCAAGGTTCTGAGAGCGGAAACAGCCTTGAGTACACAGGCTGCAAGCCACAGTCCGTCACAGAGGAAGAAGCAGAGAGGAGAAGGCCTCTGGGGAAAAGGGTAGTTGACCTTGAAAGTGAAGGTGGAGGGTGTGACGACAACCAGGTTTAGGGGCAGCATCCCCTAGTTGGGACCTCAGCCTGCCATGATTCAGTTAACACCCATGACACTCAGAGCCATCACAAGCCCAGAGAAAGGACTCATTGTTAGCTAGGATCCCATAGTAGCAGTAGGGCAAAGCAACACATGATCACTGAAAACAACTAAGAATGTAACAAACAACAGAATCAACATCTAAAAAGCAACAAACAGGGCTGGAGAGGTGGCTCAGTGGTTAAGAGCACTGACTACTCTTCAGAGGATCCAGGTTTGGTTCCCTGAACCCACATGGCAGCTCACAACCATCTCTAACTCCAGTTCCAGTTCTGGACTCTGAGGGCCCAGGCACATATGTAGTACACAGACTTACATGCAGACCAAACACCTATAAATACATTTAAAATTTTTAAAGTAATAAAGGTCCGATGAAGTACGTGACCCAGGCAAAAGGCAGCATTACTGTGGGACAGAACTGGCTAGCACTTGCATTTTGTCCTGACGGCAGATCTGAATGTACAAGTCTGACATTTCCAGTGAAGAAATTAGAGCATCATTTTATCTCTCCAAAGCCAGGCAAGAGTGGAACCTCTGTGTCCCAACATATATGGAAACAGTTTTGGCCTGAATGACTTTGAGGGCGGACTAAAGGACCACCCAGGAGAGTCCTCAGGAGCCCAGAGAAACAACCTTGGTCCTCTCCAAGGGAATCCTCTCCATCCTCAGTCTCTGCAAAACATGTCTACAATCAAATTTCATGACAATGGCCACAGCCCATTTAACAAGGCATATAAACAGACAAGATACTGTTAGTGAATCCCACAGGAGCAATGAAGGCCAACTTCAGATAGCTATCCTCATTTTACCCCTGGGTCCCAAAAGTACCAGTGGTCTCCATATTTGTCCAGCAAGCAGGGACTCACTGTCTACAGTGGGGAAATGACCACTGTTACCTTCTGCATCTGTACAAAGTTCCCTCGTGGTTCCGAGACCTTGGCTGCCAATCTTGTAGAGTATGGGGTAGATCAAGAAGATTGGGGGCAAACATGACATTCCTCCAGCACCCCTTGCTCCTCTCTCTCCCCCTAAAAGTGCAGACTGATTTGATGTGCCTGGCTATTCACTTTGATGATCACAAAGAACAGATGATAATGACAGCCCCCGGTTTGCCTATGTGGATAATGTCTCTCTCATACGCTTTCAATTTTACCTACTCTCTCCAAATACAAGAGCTCGTTTCATCATGGCTAGGTCTTTTAAGATTCCCTGGGGACCTGAACTAATAACAGGTTGTCAATATCATAGACCAATATCTGTAAACGATGAGGTCACTAACATTTTACAGGGCATGGCAGTAACTGGGAAATGCCCTCAGAGACTATAACTGATAAATTCTCTCAAGGAGTTTCTGCACTTGAGAGGAGAGCAGGGGAGATGGGAGGGGACTTGGAATCCCTAGAACACAGGGCTTCATAGCTCTTCCCTACATTATTAACCCACAGATGCCACACGGCTTTACCATATAGCAACCAGAGCCCACCAGCCAAGGTTGGGTCTAATGATTACTAGCAGCAAGAACAGGGTGGTCTAGGGTGACCTCAACAGTGACACCTGAGTGACGTGGAGAAATCACAGTACAGATATCCACCCATCTGTTCATGCATCCATCTATTCATCAATCCATCCACCCAAATATCTATCCATCTATCACCCACTTAGCCATCCACCCATCCCACCAGGCAATATTTATCTACTACATGCCTAGCATTATCCTACCCATTTATTCACATTCTCCCTCATTTTAATTGTTTCTTTTAAATCTTCGTTAACATTTCTAAAGATCACCTTGGCTTTGCCAAACCCTCTATAGGCATCTTATTTAATTTCAATGATCCTATCGCAAGGAATTAGCTCACATTTCACAGATATGGAAACCAAGGCTCAAAGAGAGACAGTAACTTCCCCAAGATCATTCAATTGGAATTTGTGCCCAGATCATTCCAACACCAAACGTGTAGCTTGAATGCCTCCCCTTCCATGAAGACATCTGACTTGTCATTAAAACATCTCTCCCTTGTGCTATTGTGGGTTTTCACGCCTCTTATAGCGCACCACCCTCAGAGAACAGTGATGCTGGCTACTGCTTCTCATACTTGACTGGAGGCTTTCAGAGAAAAGTCAGTTTGTAACACTCAGCATTGCCTGTGAGCTCAGGGCACACAGGGCTCATATCCACCAAAACGCATGACTTTTGGTTACATGGGAACATCAGAGAACATCATCAGGCTGGAGAGACAGCTCAGGGGTTAAGAGCACCGGTTGCTCTTGCAGAGGACCTGGGTTTGGTTTCCAGGACCCATATGACAGCTCACAACTGTCTGTAACTCTGGTTACAGGAGATCCAACACCCTCTTCTGGCCTCTGTAGGCACTGCACACATTTGTTGCACAGATACTTAAATAAATCTTTTGTTGTTGTTGGTTTTTCGAGACAGGGTTTTGCTGTAGTTTTAGAGTCTGTCTTGGAACTAGCTCTTATAGACCAGGCTGGCCTTGAACTCACAGAGATCCACCTGCCTTTGCCTCCCGAGTGCTGGGATTAAAGGCATGTGCCACCACCACTCAGCAAGATAAATAAATTTTTTAAAAACTCTTTTTAAAGAACAATGCAGTGGATCCTGTGGAGTTGGGCAGGAAGAACAAGTGAATGGCAGAAATGACAGCACTGAGGAAATGATAACCCACGAGAGTCAGACCTTTCCTGACAGGAGATACCTCATGCCAGGCACTGCTCCCAAATTTTCATGCCTTCTTCCGGAGGTGAGGACCTACTGTTCCCTTGACAGAGAAAGACATTGAGGAACAAAGACATCGAGCATGTGACTGAGACTGTGCAAGCACGGGGGCGGGGCCAGTCCAACTATTCAACCTGTTGGAATCATGCACTCTGCTCGCGCCAATCAAGAGCATCTCTATGTTTCCAACCACTGCCAAGTGTTTGAGCACTGAAGTACTATCAGGCACCCCACAACCGTCTCAGAATGTGTGGTAATTCCTCATTGCACAGCTCAGGTACTGCCTATGATCTTCCTACTTGAAAATAAAGTCAAAACTTGCTTGGTTTTAGATTGGGACACGCACAGAGTGACTGGCTGAATTGTATATTAAAATAAAAACAATTCCAAGCTGAAGAGATGGCTTAGTGGGTAAAAGCATTTGCTGCTAAGCCTGACCTGCCAAAACCCATATGGCAAAAGGAGAGAACTACTCCCTCAGGTTGTCCTTTGACCTTCAGGTATGCACTTTAGTGACCATATGCATGTGCATGTACACATATTTACACAATAAATAAACATATGCAATTTTAAGATAACAAAAATTTTAAGAATTTCCTTCTTACTGTAATAAGTGGGAGATATGGCACCCAGTTCTGACCCAACAAGGTCATGTCTCCTTGGCCAGGTTCAGTGAGGTATGGAAGTCATACCTGGGTTCAAATCCAACCTCTGCCATCACTGATCTGTGAGGTCTCTTGGGTCTTGGTCGCCTCTTGAGTAAAACAAGCTAAAGGACTAGTGCCATCACAGTTGTCTGTGGGGACCAAGAATGCATGCACACATGCGCGTGTGCACGCACACACACACACACCTTTGTGTTTACAGTAGCTTGGTTTTTGACTTTGTTTGTGCCATCTATTATTAACCTTAACCCTGAGGCCTCACTCAGAACTGAGAGGAGGTGGGAGACATGAAACATGGTAAGTGAGGTTGGTTTGACCCTAAGACTTTCTCCAAAGGGGCCATCACTCAACAGTGAGGATGCTGGGAATGGTGCCCAGGGAGCCACCACCCCATCCATCCTCACTATTGAGGTCTGTTGAGTCCTTGGTTCTGTCACTCTCCATCTGAGAAAAGGCCTGGTAGTGTCAGAGCCTAGCACTGTGGGGCATGAGAAAACACTTCAGGATTACACTTAGTCTGGGTATTCAGCAGCCCCAGATTCTGGCCTTAAGGACGCAGTGTCACATTGGGTTAGAGAAATGGCTCAGTGGTTAAGAACACTAACTGTTCTTCCAGTAGACCAGGAGACCTTAGTTCAGTTCCCGGCACCCACATGGCAGCTCTCAACCATCTATAACTCTAATTCCAGGGAAGCCAATGCCCTCTTCTGGCATCCACAGGCACCATTAAAAATCATTAAAAATGATTTATGGACATACATACAGAAAAAGCACCCATACACATAAAATAAAAACAAAAAAATTAATAAAAAAGACCAACTTCTCCATCGACAAGGACTGGTGGTCTCAGTCCAATAAAATCCAATGTTCCTACCTGAGCGCATTGCCTATTCTGTAACATTCCTACTTGAAAGGAAACAAGCATTCAAACACATACTTTAAAAAACTGCCTACTATTAGAGGCTGATGAGATGGCCTGGTGGTTTAGAGCACTGACTTGTTCTTCCAGAGGACCCAGGTTCAATTCCCAGCACCCACATGGCAGCTCACAACTATCTATATAGTTCCAGGGGAATCTAACACTCTCACACAGATATACATGCAAGTAAAACACCAATAAAATAAATAAAGCTGGGCGTGGTGGCGCACACCCTTAATCCCAGCACTTGGGGCAGAGGAAGGCAGATCTCTGAGTTAGAGGCCAACCTGGTCTACAAAGCGAGTTCCAGGACAACCAGGGCTGTTACACAGAGAAACTCTGTCTCGAAACAAAACAAAACTGTCTAGTCAGACATAATAGCAAATGCTTTTAACCCTAGCACTCGAGAGGCAGACTTCTGAGTTAAAGGTTGGCCTGGTCTACAGAGTTCCAGGACACCAGGTTACACAGAGAAACTCTATTTCAAAACAAAAAACAAAAAAAGTAAATTTATATATATATATATTTAAAAAACAAACAAACTGTCTAGCACCATAGAGGTACCTCAAAAATAGAGAGAGCAGGAAGGAGAAAAAAGTAATTTACAGTTCTCAACTTCAGCCCCTGCTCTGGTTCTAGCCCCCCTGGGAAAATGGAAAATCTTACCGGAAAGCCCAAGTTTTCGGCACTCTGCCCCACAACCGTCCAGCAGGGAGCTGTCCAAGGTGTTAGAGAGGCCTGCCCTCTCCTTGCCTTGTCTCCACTCAAGTACAGGGTTCATGAATCCTGGGCCCTCCTGTCTTGTCAAATGTCCGGTCTCTCCCAGTAGTCCCAGCCAGTAACTTGTAATATGGCCCCTTTCCATCGTAAAGACATACGCCCTTCAGCTACTGAGTACTTTAACCTATGCTGAACTGGCTCTCAGGAGGAGTGTCTGTCTCAGGGAGAGCAGTGGAGCTTTCACATCCCAGGGATGAGGTGGATCAGTATCTACCGGGGATGTAGTCCACCATTCAGCAAACAGCACACAAATATCATGCACTACGTTTCACACTCTGCTCTGTCCCAAATGCCCCCTGACTCTAATAGCACTTGAAAGAAAATAAAGTCTCAATGTCCCCATAATCTGGTCCCCACTGATCTTCTTGCCCTTTTCTGGCCACTCCTTGGGCACTGCTGCCTCATGACATCTGGGCACCAATGAAAATGTCAAGACCTCCTACCCTACTTCAGCCTTCTGTTTCTTTGCTCTCTCCTAAACACTGAACACCACTGAGCAGTCTGGATATGTTGCTTACTGGACAACACAGTAGCAGCCCCTCACCAAAGCTGGGTATGTCCACCCCAAAACTTAGGAGTGGAGGTAAGGGAGCAGATAACTCATAGAGAAAGGGGGCAGAGGAGACAGGTGAATGTTTGGTTGAACTAACTTGAGGTGCCAATGTGATCTTGGGGCCTTGGCAGTGGAATGGGGTAGTATATGGAGACAGCAAGCTGCCGACTATAAAGATAAGCAGGTGGCGCCTCTAGGGCCCCGGAGAATGACCAGCCCTAGGGCCTCCACACCTGGGTCTGAGCCTAGACCAGGCAGGCACTAGACAGAAGAAGCACACCCTTTTCTCTCTGTGCTTCTCTGGCCCTCGCCAAGACATGGGGACCATGAAGCTCTTGGCATCCTTTCCTCAAGGCAGCATCTTGCACCTGCAACATGGCCAGGAGTATTATAGAAAGATAAATGAGACTAGGTATACCACTTCAATACTGAGCTTATCTGGGTAGAGCCACCCACAGAGGCACGATGGAGGTGAGAAGGTGACAGAACAGACACTGGTGGACCTGCTGCATGTATCCTCCAGAGGATACTCAGAACCCACACTACAACCAAGATTGTATATTTTGAACAAAACATATTATATGAATCCTCTCAGGATTTACTCTGATTGATTGTATAGAAATTTGAACGAGAATTTATTACGTTTACATGAAGAAATGGGCTCACTAGTCAACCAGATTTGACACCTGCAGAGTGTCCCTTTTGGAAGTCACAGGGTGCTGGGCCAGTCTCTGCCATGTGACTACCCTGCCTTGTTCTCTCAGTCCTGATTTTCATAAGCATTGGCACATGGGCAGAGTGGCCCTCCCCATCATCTCTCTCAGGAAGAGCTGGCTCAAGGGCAACACTAAACCCCAGAATGGATGCTAGGGCCCTCCCCAAAGAGATCACAGAGGGATAGCAGGAGGCTCCCAGAGATAAGCTTCATGGTGAGTAGTGCCTGAGAGGTACCAATGCATGTAGCAGGTGCCTCTATCACACAGCTTTGCATTCATGTATAGCCTCGGGCCAGATGCAGCAATCTCACAGGCTCCATTATCATGTGATGAAGAGCACAGTGCCATGTCCTGTGTATCTTCAAAAGCAATAACTCAGTGCATAGTATCTATGCTGTGCCACAGATCTGGTGGTTTGCTAAACTCAAATTAAAATGTCTTCCTCTCTGAGGATGGTGAAGCTGTGTGTTGTGGCTGGGGACCTGCTTCCATGTGTTTGAAAAACCAAACAAAATGGAGAAAGAGAAAAAAAGTCTTCGTCTTTTCTATCCTCCTAGAAGCTGAAAGCCACATGGCCCCAAGGCCTAGAGCCAGATAGGCCCTCAAGAGAATCTGGTCCTCTTAAGTACAGTCTTGTCCCTACCTTCCTGCACTGCAGCTCAGACCCCTCCTAAGGAGGGCGGGACACCCAGGAGGAAGGAGCTGCCATTGGGCTCCATGGCTATGTAGCAGGGAACCTGGAGGGGTATCTAGGAGGTCCTGGGACAAGGGCCTCATCATTTCCCTGGCACAACACCAAGGCCTGGGGCAGCATTGTGAAGGACATTTGTACCTCACATATGTACTTTAAAACACACCACCAGCAGCTGAGGCAGCCAAGGGGGTCTTGTGGTCTGGATCCAGGGCTGTGGCCTGGTTTTGTCCGTCAGAGCTTCCAGGATCCATGCGGTAGGCTCCAGGTGGCCCTGACCCAGAAAGAGACACTGTGAGGCCTGACAGTTGCTGCACATTCCTTTTATGGTCTGTGACAAAGTTGAGAGCCACCCAATTCCCTTCGGGTCCAGTCCCGAATACCAACAATGTTGGCAGTATAATACCCAATCAGTCTAGAGCAGTACACAGGGAACTCACATTGCATGTAACTATCTGGGCCACAGGGACTCTGCCAAAATGTAGACTCTAGGCCCAGCCAGCCATCAGGAAGAACAGTCAACCATCCTCCCTACACCAGCATGGTTAAACTATGATAAGGTAACACTCTGATCTGTGCTGCCTCCCTCACTGAGCATCCAAACGCCCAATCGGTCTTCTTTGTTTGTTCATTTGTTTGTTTTCATCAGCCTGGGAGCCATAGGATGCTCTGGCCAGGAGCCAGACCCAGAGTTGGGTGTCTCTCTCTACCAACTCTGGTCACATTGATGGTCCAGGGAGGACAATCTGCTGGAGCCCTGAAGATCACTACTCTACCTTCCTCCTTTCCTCTGTATAGTCTTTCCAAATTGGTCAAGTTTATATTATTCAGCAGATTTCCTGAAACTGACTCATCTTTTGAATTAGCTAAATTTGTCTCTCTATTTTAAAAGTCAAGGGTGTAGCCAGGTAAGTAGATTTGTTTCCAACCATTCTTATGAAATGCTTTCTTTTTTAATATTTATTTATTTATTATATATACAATATTCTATCTGTGTGTGTGCCTGCAGGCCAGAAGAGGACACCAGACCCCATTACAGATGGTTGTGAGCCACCATGTGGTTGCTGGGAATTGAACTCAGGACCTTTGGAAAAGCAGGCAATGCTCTTAACCTTTGAGCCATCTCTCCAGCCCATGAAATGCTTTCTAAAAATATGTCCAACTTCTTTGCAAATCACATATACCTCAACCATGATGACCTCATTTTTGATGAATAATGTGAATGAATAGGCAAAAATAGGCAAGCTCACACTGGAAGATTAACTATCAACTAAATATTAACTATGTTGGGACACAGTTCAAGAATGGAGTTGTATGTGAAAATTTCTGAGCACTGTAAGAAAACTCCAAGAAACTAAGACAAGAGTCTTATAACCTCAGTTTCTTCAAAAACACAAAATTGTTCTTGGATTACGTTTTCATGCCCCTCCCAGGTGGATTAGATAGGAATGAGTTCACTTCAGATTACTCATTACAACTGCCTATTGTTTGCTTATATGCCTCAAGGGAAAATCCTGTCTCAGCCAAGTACAGCTTGCCCTGTGGTTGGACACTTCACCCTGTGACTTCTCTTAACCCTCAGAGTATGAATTGTCTGATGCTCTGAATAAAGCTGACTATTGCATAGGACTTTATCAACCTCATCTATCAGCTACATTCTCCCAGGTCACACCCTCTTCTAGAGCAGGAAACAATCAAATTCTCAGTCAAACTCCATTTATGGTCTCCACTTCTTGATCAATGTCTCTTAGATAAGTAATGCATTTCTACCAATGAAAGACAACCTGCTCCAGGCAGTGGTGGTGCACACCTGTAATCCCAGCACTTGGGAGGCAGAGGCAGGTGGATTTCTATGAGTTCGAGGCCAGCCTGGTCTACAGAGTGAGTAGAGTGAGTTCCAGGACAGCCAGGGCTACACAGACAAACCTGGTCTAAAAAAATAAATGCATCATGTATTGTTTGCCAAAAATATTAGTAAATGGGAAATTAAAAAGTAGAACAATGACAGTCAGTCATACCCTCACACCTAAACACACACACACACACATACACACACACACACACACACACACACACACACCCCAGACACACACCACAAGGATGGCCTCTTGGAGGTCACTAAGGAGCCAGACTTGGAAACTGCAACAGGCTACACAGTGCTGTTATTGGCTCTGCCTGGGAAGTTGGAGGGCCATGATATGACTCAGATTCACTTGCCTGTCTACAGATGAGGGGTGCATATGTTACAGAATCCTTCCCTACAAAACATGGTAAGGCTCCTGCCTACAGTAACTCCGCTAGTCCCTACAAAGATCATATTCACTTCACAAATGAAGAAACTGAGGCTCAGAGAGGCAGATGCTGCCAAGAGGGAAGGGTAGTCCTGGAGAGGAACCAGCTGGTCAAGGCCACACTGTAATGAAAATAGGAGCACTCTGCTAGACAGGCTACCCTGGGGACAGAGCTGTAGCTGTAGCTGTAGCTGTGAAGGGCTTGCCTCTGGCAGATGGTGAAATCAGGGACAGTATTCAATATCTCACAATCCATAAATCAATAAACTGGGCACATAGGATACCTGGGAAAGCTGGCCAGGCCCTGTGGCTGGAGCACTGAATTTAAAAGCCCTCCTGGGGTTCGGTCAGGTCACAGGCGGATTAACATCCTCCAGCATGGATGGAGGAACAGTCCAGCTCTTGGGTTGCCTGGGAACTTGCTCTTTCCCCTCTACTAATCAACAAAAGCATCACTAGCCAGGTGAAGTTCATCTGGTCCAAAACATTCAAGAGAAATCATGGATGCCTTTTAAAACCATCCCTGAAGGCAAAAACACCACCCTAGCTAAAGTCCAGGTGTCTGGCCTGAAGAAATGGCTCAGTAGTTAAGAGCACTTTCTGCTCTTTCGGAGAACCCAAGTTCAGTTCCTAACACCCATGCCAGGCTGCTCACATCCACATGTAACTCCAGCTCCAGGAAATGCAAAGACCTCTTTGGCATCTGCATGCACACATGCATGTATACACACACACACACACACACACACACACACACGCACACACAATCTTAAAAAGAAATTAGGGATCCCTTAGAGCACTTCTGTTATCATCTCCCTTCCTAGGAATCTCCCAGAACCTCCCAGAAGCCAAGGAGCACAGCTGATACCTGCAGATCTGACAAGCTACTGAGGAGGCTAAGATGGGCTCTGCCTGCCTCCTTCAAGACACTTTATTCAATACTTCTCCACTCCCTTGCTATTCTCTAGGACCCTCCCTCGCTATTCACTAGAACACCATTGGTCCTTTGCAGCTGCTGACACCCACTCGACCTGTTTTCCAGGATGCTCCTAGATCACACTTTCCTTCATTTACATCTCAGTTCAAATGTTTACTGATAGAGTCCCTGGCTGTCCCTTTGTGTGACAGCACCATACCTGGGGACCTGACATGGATTTCTTGATTTCTCTCCAGTTGGAAGTGCAGAAATCTGAGATTCAGGGCATAATGAACAGAACCTTGTCTTTCTCAGTTCCTGGCAGATCCCAGAATTCCTTGACTTGAGGCCATACTGCTCTGTCTCAGCCTCTGGCCTTATAAGCCACTTCCTGTGTCTTCTCTTGTTTCCTGCACGCAGGGGCCCACAAGAGGCCTGATAAAGGAATCAGATCCCATAGAGCTGGAATTACAGACAACTGTGAGCCACCTGATGTAGGCACTAGAAACCAAACTCCTGTTACCTGAAAGAGCAGTCAATGCTCTTAACTGCTGAGCCATCTCTCCAGCCCCCTTTCCCTCTTCTCATAGAGACAGATATCATTAGATTTAGGCTCACTCCAGACAGTATGACTTCATCTTCAATATCTGCAAAGACCCTGTCTCCACATAAGCCCACATTCTAAGGCCTTGTGAATTTTGGAGGACACAGTTCAACCCATATGAGACCTCAAGTACCTCACCCACCTACTTGCCCTGTCACTCACTGCCTCTGTAGATCATCTCTGCTGAAGGAGTTTTACCTGGGCTCCTTCTGGGAGGTCACTCTGTTCAGCCATAGAGGTACACAAGAAGAGCACTACCTTCGCAGGTGGAGCACATGGAGCCTGCTGTACTTTGAATGTATGGAGACTTTCAGCACAGTTTTGAGTATCACCAGGCCCCTGCCAGCATGGGGTAGGTTCACAAGGCCCCTAACTTGGAGGGATCCCAGGAAAAGTGTTCATGTACTCCCCTCACACATTTCCACAGGGTACCCTGTCCTTCATCAGTGTGCATATCCTTTGGAACAAGGATCTGTTTGCTTGGTCAGCAAGGGCTGCAGAATAAGAGCCACTGAGCAATCCTGGGATGCTTCATAGAGGAGGCAGCAGAGAGCATTGGAATGGTGCTAATGACCACTTTGTCACGTGCTAGATACAATGCCGTCTTCCTCTGAAAAACCTTTGAAATGACTTGCAAAGCCAGTCTCTCTTTCTGAAAAAGTTTTAAAGGGACTGTCACACTCACCTTCATAGAGGTCAAGGACTGATGTGGGAGTCCCCTCTGTGTGCTGTGATTACAATTAATGAATAAAGAAACTGCCTTGGCCTGTTCGTAGGGCAGAACTTAGGTAGGCAGGGAAGACAGAACTGAATGCTGGGAGAAAGAAGGGCAGAGTCAGGGACACCATGGACCCGCCGCTGCCAGAGATAGATGTGCTGAAACTTTGCTGGTAGGCCACGACCTCGTGGTGATGCACAGATTAATGGAAATGGGTTAAATTAAGATGTAAGAATTAGCCAATAAGAAATTAGGGCTAATGGGCCAAGCAGTGTTTTAATTAATATAGTTTCTGAGTGGTTATTTCAGGGCTAAGTGGCTGGGAATAACCAAGTGGCCCCCTGCAACAAAGGACCCTGCTGAGCAAGTGGAAGGATGCTGACTTCTGCCACCCTCAGCAGTCCTTACCTCTTCCTGCTGGTAGCTACACCTGTTCTTCCCTCTTAGGGCATCTTTGCTTTTCTGAGACAGAGTGAGCTGGTCTTGAGACCCAGAGCCCACTTACATTTCTTTGAGGGCTTTTACTTTAGTGCGTATCTGTGTTTTACCTGAATGTATATCTGGGTACCACATGCCTATAGAGCCTATGGATGCTCTGGAACTGGAATTACAGATAGTTGTGAGTAACCATATGGCTACTGAAAATTAAACCCTGATCCTTTGGAAGAGCAGTCAGTACTCTTAACCACTTCAGCCATCACATGCATATCTGTGGAGGAATTCACAGGCTTATTTTATCCAGTTTCCAACCAATGAATGATAAATCATCTTTTACAATTCTGTAGTCTATCTGTAGCAAACTGAAATATGCTGATTACAAGCCAGATTGTAAACATAATCATTCCACCCCAGCATACCCTGAGATCGGGGCCACCACCTGTGAGTGCTTTCCTACAAGTTTGCCCCTCCTCCCCGCCCCATGTCTTTGTAGATTGCAGCCCCAGATTCAGCCAGACTAGGTCCACTGCTTATGGAGAAATAGCATAGCAGTATGTTTCAGTTTCATGTCATATGGTTGCTTGTCATATGAAGACGCAGGGGTCCCCATACAACTGTGGTCAGGTATAGTCAGTATCTCTGATGAAGAGCAGTATCCAGAAGACTGTGCAGTCCATCTGGGAGGAGCAAGGTAGAGCCAAATTTCTTCCCACTGAGGAAACTATAACCAAAACCATAACAAAAGTCACTCTAAGAGTTATGCACAGCATAGACAGAATGTCAGCCACTGCATAACCTGACCTGCCCAGTTATGGAGCCAGAGCCACGCTCCAGTGGGATAGTCACTGCTTTGTCACTTTTTGTAGTTATTGTCAGTAGCAGGTAGACTATAAATGGAGGAAAGGCGGGTGAAGCCCAATTGTAGCTGTTTTTCCAGCTGCTATCACTCTTGCCACTTGGGTGGGCCACACAGGACCATATACTCTGAGAAGGGTAAAAACCAATGGACCTGAGCTGAGAAGGTCATCTGGAACCAGCAGGAAGCCATTTTGAGAAGTAAAACTTGCCGGGGAACAAGAACCTTCTGCCAGCAATCATGCTCCCTGCAAGTGGGACATCCTTCATGTTTCTCCAGTGTGCACAGAAGTTCCAAAGGAGCCCCTTTCTGGAAGCTAAGACCCCTGCACAACCAGAGGCTCAAGAGGGATGTATGGTTGGCCTGCCAAGGAAGCCCGAAGCCAATCCCCAGGCTCAGCACCATACCCTCCTCCAACTGCATCATCTTCTTGCTCTTCTGCCTGTTGCCACTTGTCTTTGATCACCTGCATAACAGAGATGGGCCACCCCTCGTAAGGACTTCCAAGAGCTAAGTTCACTGTATCCACTGGTAGGACAGATATCTGGGACATGTCCTGTCACACCTGACACAGCAGCAGGTGGGGAGCTGCCACATTCTCCAGCCATAGCATCAAGCCATCCCTAACTCTAATACCTTGCCTCAGGCTCAGTCCTCACTACTCTGAAGCCAAAGGTTACAGGGAAAAGCCACACCATTGCTCTACATTCTTCCTAGCCACCCCTTCCTTCCCTCTGACCTCTGTTACAGCTCCCAAAGCCCTTTATAGATGGTAATTCATTGTGTCCATCACAAGATGGAAGGACTGGTGTTTACCTGCAGTCCTGGCCTTTCTACCATGCAGGCAACTCAGAACTCGTGTCCTTTGACAATTGCCTCAATTTTCCCACCTGACCTCCAGCCCCTATCTTAACCCTAGATGAGGGCTTCTGAAGCCTACTTCTAAAGCTGTGCACACTGGAATTGGGCTGCAGTACACACTTCTTGGCAGGAAACAGACAAGAACTGAGTACCCAAGATCACAGCATGAGAACAATCATTCTCCTGAAGCATGGTTCACTCCACATTCCCTGCATCCCCTTCACTCAGGCTGCTTCTTTTGAATCTAGACAGTTATCAACAGTGTGAGACCTTCCCCAACCCTTTTCATTCAGCATT
Source organism: Ondatra zibethicus (assembly GCA_004026605.1). Lineage (NCBI taxonomy): Eukaryota > Metazoa > Chordata > Mammalia > Rodentia > Cricetidae > Ondatra > Ondatra zibethicus. Next base: position 10,656 of record PVIU01013240.1, on the reverse strand, counting down.
TCTGCCAACAAGCATGGCAATGGAACACAATGGCCTAAAATAATGTTATTCTCAGTTGAGAGTAGTGGCATATGCCTTTGAACCCAGTATTCAGGAGGCAGAGGCAGGTGGATCTCCGTGAGTTTGAGGCCAGCCTGGTATATATAGAGTTCCAAAGAGGTCAGTGCTATGCAGAGAGAGGACTCTATCTCAAAAAAAAAATCAAACTTATTTTATCAAAAGCAATGTGTAGCTCAGAGAAATGCCCACTTATTCAAATATCCATGGGTGTGCCACCCTGCCTGGGTGTCAGGCCCTAGAGATGGAACCACAGACAAAACTACTTACTTAAATGGAACCAAAGGAGGAGCTGGAGAGATGGCTCAGTGGTTAAGAGCACTGACCTCTTCCAGAGGTCCTGAGTTTGGTTCCCAGCAACCACATGGTGGCTCACAACCATCTATAGTAAGATCTGGTGCTCTTTTCTGGCCTGCAGGCAGACATTCAGACAGAACACTGTATATATAATAAATAAATAAATCTTAAAGACAAAAGGGAGGAGGAACAAAGGAGCCGGGCATGGTGGCACTCTCCTTTAATCCCAGCACTCAGGAGGTAGAGGGCAGGCAGGTGGCTTTCTGAGAGTTCAAGGCCAGCCTGGTGTACACAACAGAGAAACAGAACATAGCAGAGAGACCCTGCTCTAAATCACCGAGGGGAGGAGAGGAGGACCACAGGACAGCAGTCTGCAAGGGCGTAGTGGGCAGTGGAAGGGGCGGGCAAGCACTTAGTCAGGAGGAGGGCATGCAAGTGTTTATGAAGGAAACAGACGCCATCTGTGCCAGGATTGCCAGGGCCAGCCTCTGGGGCCCACACTAAGATCTTCCGGTTCATTTTTCTCCTGTTCTTTCTCCAAGCAGCCGCTGCCACCAACTTCCTATACAACCCTGGCAAGTCATTCCACTTCCTGGCTCCTAGTTTCTCTGTCCTAACCATAAGGCCAACCACAGCTTTGAATGTTGCCAACTATAAGGCATGGTGAACACATGGCCTGGGGCAGCACAAATTAAGGGGAATTAACAAGCACATGTGCTCTGATTTTAGCAATGACCCCTCAAGAGCAACCACCTCCCATGCTGCTTTCCTCCTCAGGTCACCAGACACATAGAGAAAGGAGACCACCTCTACATTCAGGGCAGAGCCCAGCCCCCCAGGGTGTGAGACACTGGGCCACATGGTTCCCTCCCAGAAGCAGAGTAGAGGGCTGTTCCTCCACTCCACTGGAGCTTCACCATCTCATAGAGGGGCAAGCCCAGAAAACACAAAAGCCTGAATCCCCACCCACTCCCCAATCACTAGGGGAAAAGGGTTGAATTCCTGGCATCAGATTGGAAGCAGCACCAAGCCTGGAGGATTTCAAATTTACTGCTCCTGAGAGCCTGGACCAGCTAGCTGCTCATGCAGCCATGGGCACTGGGCTTTAAGGTATTCGGAGGGTGAGTTTTTCCCATAAACATTTTTTCTTGCATTGAGTACTGGATTTAGAAGCAATTCTCAAGCACATATAAGAGAGTCCGTGCACCCTTTCCCACAAAATGCTTCCCAGTCCTATGAGCCTGAGTCTGCACCACACGGGGGTGCTTTGTCAGGGTCAATAAGACATGCCATGAGGTCATGGGGCCAAAGAAAATTAGGAGAATGATATACCTGCCATACAAAGCACCTTCATGTGCCTCCTGGCTCAAAGGAAGACACCCCTCACTCCCCAGGATTCCCTCTTCTCGTCATCTCCCCAGCCAGGAGAGAGTTCAAAGGGAGAGCCCGAGCAGATGTAATAAGCAATTGCTCCCTCTTTGTGTTTAGACGCATCTGGGATAAGTTCCAGATAGAAACCCTTAGGGATCAATCCCACATCTCTAGGATGTAAAATAAAACAAGCTGTAACATGGAGAACAACCTGCCTCCTCCAGGAAGTGCTCATGGCTCTCCTCCACGCCTCCAATCAGAGGCTTTGAATCAAGACAGGAGGGGGATAAGGATGCCTAAATGACTTTACTTAAACAGACAATCCCTGAAAACCCTGTGTTCCCCCCCCCACAAGGAACCCACCTGAGACCAATGTTAGATTTGGGCTTTGCTTATTTCCTAGGACAAATATTAAATGACGACTGAGTTTACACTCTGTTAAGCAGGAGTCAGAAAGGAAGGCAAGGCTGTCTCAGCACAGAGAAAGAGGAGAAAGGGAAACTGGAGGAGGTAAGGAGAAAAGGGAAGGGATTTACTGAGGGTAGAGGGACAGGCGAAGAAAAGGGGAGAAGAAAAGGGGAAGAGAGGCAGGAAAAAGCTGGCAGGAGCAGAAGGAGCAAGGAGGAAAGAGGCCAGAGGAAGGAACTCATTCTGTCCATGTCAATGTCAGGAAAGTTCACCGAGGGTCCTGGCATTTCCTTCCACCAAATACTGGCCCCTCTTGTCCTTGGGGAACTGGAGACGGAAACAGCTCAGGAGGCTGACTCGCCAGCATGCTGTTACACAAGCTCAAATGGTGCCAATGTTTTTATATAATCCTCTGGTTCACCCCATAAAACAGACCATAACACCCTGGCAAATACACTTCAATAAAGCTCCGTGCTATTACAGGGCCCAGCATCTTCCAGAAGATGAATCACACTGCCGGTGTGGCCAAGCTACCACTCCAACTCAACTTTCTTCCACTGTGCCTTCAGTTGAATGGCTGACTAAGAAGCCACAGAGCTGGTAAGAACTGCCGTGAGTTCCAGAAGTTCCGTGGGTGGTGAAAAAGCCCTTGGGAAGTTGGGGCTTCGTTATCATGAGGATGCATGGGCTGCCTATATCCCCAGATGGCACCTGGTCCTTGTAGGTTGTGCTCAGAGGTATGCCTGGAATCCAGTTCTCTAAGGAGTCCCCAGGTGACACCTTTCACAGTAAACAGGCAAATTATGACCTGAGCCCTACTGAAGATGCCCACCCTGCAGAAGATGCCTAGTAGGCACTGCCTATTGAAGCCAGTTCCAAGCACTTGCAGAAAGAGGTTTGCTGGGGCTGCCTCTGTCAAGAGCCACACAAAATAGAAGAAGCCTGCTGGAGCTGCAGGCTTGCACCAACTGTCTTTTTCCTGAAACCTAACAGAGCTGTCCTTGGGGACAAAGATGTTGCATTCATCTTGCACCCAACATCTAATTAGTTTATTCCCAACAGTGACCCCCATCTACTGTGCCCCAGCTGAGTCCCCCCTTTCCTTATGGAAAAGCAAAGAGGCCAGCCACCAGAAGCAGACACTTTCATGCCTCAGGGGTTCCCAGGCACTGCCTCAGTCCATGTGAGCACTTGGCTCCTACGCATCCCTGCCAGACACTTGAGTCCATCTGTCCACATAGCACCAGTGGTGTCTTACACTTCTCCCACAACAAAACTTTTTGCAGGTTCCCTGAGCATCCTTGAATGAGGGCTACCCAGGCCAGAGGTCACAGCTTCAATGGGCGGAAACCCTCTGGGCTCTGCAGTGAGGAAGATGGGATCAGCCACTGTAGAGAAGCAGCAGTCACCCCTCCTCCCGTTTCTCCAGGGAGGGAAGAGGGAACCAATCTAAACCCACAGCTTGGAAAGACTCCCTGGGTCCTTGCTGTGGACCCAAGTGTCACCTCCACCCTCACAGCTTTGTAAGGTACCCCTGGTCCCTGGTTGTGAATCTAGGCACTGTCTGGATGTCTCGCTGTGGATCTAGGCATTGCCTGAGCCCCTTACTGCCCTCCTGGCCGCTCCTTGGAGGCTCTTCCTTGAGAAGTTCAACTTCTCTTTGGTAGTAAGTTTGGAGTCATTGTGGGAGAGGCAGGGGACCGTTCCCAAGCGTTCACAGGATGAGTGGATGGTGTAGTCACTCTATCACTGCCCTCTGTCAATGAAGGCCTCCAAGCCTCCCTTTTACCTCCTGCATTCCCTCTGCAGGACCCAGAATAGCTTCTACCCTGGACCCTGGAAGATACTGTGGGGTGGGTGTGAGCAGCCACTCCTGGACACAGTAATATTCTGACACAGGACCCTGCCTCCGCTCCATCCCAGGGTACCCGTGGCTCACCATTCAGTTGGTTGTAGACCACCTCCTCCAAATGGTCCAAGCGCTGCAGGATGGCCTCGCGGTCGGCCAGAGCACTCGCCTTGGAGAGTCGATTGCGCATCCGGCGGTCCGTGCCTCGCACGACCTGCACCAGCGCCTCTGAACGGTCCTGAAGGCGGCAGTACACAGAGAAGAGAATGATGCCCACGAACACCAGGATGTTGACCGTCAGCAAAGTTTTGATCTTCCTGGCCACCGCCATGAGCGCGGCTCAGACCGGGCCGCCTCACCCTCCGGGCATCCCCGGGGCTCCGGGGCCGCACGACCCTGAGCGCGACCGCCCGCGACAGGGACCATGGGCCGGGGAAGGCCGGGAGCTGTTCCTTCAGCACCGCTACGCGGGCTCCACGCGCCAGGCTGCCGCGACCCGACCTTCTTCTCCAGAGCGCAGAAACCTCCCGGGGCTGCGGGCACGGGGCACCGCCCTCGTAGTCAGCAGGGCCCGCCCCCCAGGAGCTTCCTGGGCCAGGAGGCGGCGCGAGGCCTTGGCTACTGCGTCCCTCTCCTGCGCGCCCGGCTCGCTCCTGCGCGCCCCGCTGGCTCCTGCGCGCCCGGCTCCTGCGCGCCCCGAAACCACGGCGCCGGTGCGCAGTGACGCGGCCTGCGCTCATCAACATGCACGCGGCGCCTGCAGCCCCGCCCGCCATCCCAAACCGATCCCGCGCACCACCCCTGGCCAGGATAGGCCCGCCAGGAGCGAGGCTCAGAGCGTCGCACCACGCAGAACCTCGGACCTCCCTCCACACCCCGGGCTTATATCAGAGGATAAAACACACACACACACACACACACACACTTGACCCCTAGTGACACAGAACCTTAGGGAACGCTGGTCAGAACTATGCTGGGGTGCACACCGGGGTGTGGTGGGGTGCCTTTGTGCGCAAGGGAGTGAGTCAGAGCCACCTTGATTTGCCTATGGCCAAACCTAATCTGATTGGCCGCCTTCCTCTGGTACCAGGGATAAGAAAGGAGGAGGCTGGAAACGGAGCAATCCTGTTGCAACATCAGGACCAAATAAAAGAAAACAAATCTTGACCAGGCTTCCCAAGTCCTCAGAGCTCAGGTGCACCCTCGGCCAGAAGAAAAACAACAACAAACACCTGCCTTTCCATCTCTAATTTAGCCCCAAACAGGCAGCTGTAGATAAGACCACTGGAATCAGAGGAGAGATGACAGAAATCACACAGCATGGGTTGTTAACCAGGATCACAGAATGCGAGCTCCTGTATGCTTGGTTACCACTGTATCGACAGTGCCTGAAAAGATTTCTGACACGTAGCTGGTGCTTAGCAAATATTTACTGAATGAATAAATGATAGAGCATTTATTACGAACTTACTTTGTGGTGGGTCTTTCCCATAGAAAGACAAGGCCTCTGGGACTTTGTAGCTCTTGGTTCTGCATATGAGTATTTGTGCATGCATGTATCTGTTATGTGTGCATATATTCATGTGTGTTCATGCATGTTTATATGTCTGCTATGTGTGCATGTGCCCATGTGTCTATGTATGTACCTTTGTTTGTGCATAGGTATGCATACGTGTTCATGTATGTGTACTTCTGTTTGTATACACGTGTTTCTATGTTCATGCGTCTCCTTTGTGAATGTGCACATGAACAAAGGGTGTATGACATGTTCCTACAAATTGCATGTCTGTGCATATATGTGGTGTCTTCATGGTGTATATGCACACGAGTAATATGTGATGTGTGTGCATGTGTGTATATATGTGCATGCACATGCTGTGTCATGATTATGCTGTGTGCAATGTGTAGGTGATGTGTGTGTTTGTACTCACCTATGTGTTCGTGTGTATGCAGTTTCTGTGTATGTATGTGTGTGTTGGGTCTTCTATGTGTGAGTGTCCACATTCAGGGGGAGTGGGCAGAGGCTCTGGGTCCTGGTTCAGCTCTTTCCTCCACACTGTCTTTTCCACAGGCCAATGTATCCTGTGTAACTTGGAAACATTCTACCTCTTCATGGAAATGGCAGTGATGAAAGTCACACTGCTTCTTTCCTAAATAAACTTTTCCTTCCTTTCACAAAAAATATGCCTCAGGGACTCAGAGGATACTATCAGGAAGGCCCCAACCCCTGGGACAGAGGCCAGCACTCCACAGTCACTCACTATAGAGATCATGCCTACCAAGATGGAGCCCAACACACCTCACACTTTAGGACTCTGGGACAGCAGAGTGACTCACAGACACTGGTCTTTTTCATAAATTGTCACCACATGTCCCTCATCTGACATAATGTGTTGTTCTGTGTCTAACACACCAGGATCTGGATATTTACAAGTTTACGAGAGCAGCCTTTGAACCACAGAGCAGAACTCACTCAGCTCTGAGTATAGGCTCTGTTCATAGCTGGGAAGGCTACTGAAAGGCTATTTCTAAGAATGACTGAATGGGGGTAGAAATGGTGTAGCCTAACTTTCCACCAGAGAAAACTGAGGCTCCAAGGAGATGTATCTGTGCCCAAGGTCATGCTGGTAGGGAATGCTTGGTCTGGATTTAAGCCCAGACAACTTGGCTCCAGAATCAAATTTATTAGCCACTGATATTCAAATTTAAAAAAATCAAAAACATTTCATTATATGTTTACAGAAAATGATATGAATGCTGTTCGTGTGAATGCCGAGCAGCAGGTCCTGAGTCAGTATTTGGCTGAATTCCATTGACAGTGTGAGCACAGGGAACCTGGGGGTAAAAAGAAACTAGTTTGAAGGGCCTTCCTGGGTTTGCTGACTTTGAAAGAGATGCTGAGTGCTTAGTGTGGAATGCAGCCTGGGGTCACAGGGCATGCAAAAGCAGCACTGTTGGGGAGCAGAGAGACCTGTTTGAGACATAATGCCTGAAAATGCACTTGTCCCCCAGTGCCCTCTTCCACTGTCTCCCATGATACCAACTCTGTCCTTGGTAGCTCTGACTCAGTAAGCAATGCTTCCTGAGTTCCCAAGTCTCTGTGGGCCACAGTGACTATTGCACATGGAAACATCACCTGGAGAATGCCAACAGGTCATGGGAGTCACAGTCACTTTCAGGGCACAGGCTTCAGGAAAAAGGACAGTAGGAGTTCAGGGTGCACTTAGAGAGACAGTGGGGTCATCCTTCAGGGAGTTGAGGCGCTGTGGAGTGCTTGGCCTCAGACATCTCCCACAATTTTGCACTGGATACCTCTCAACAGGCCAGCTCTCTGCTGAGCCACATACAGAAGCTGAGCCACTAGCTCAGCTCTTGTAGGTCATGGAGAGTAAAGAGTTCCCACTCAATTTGCCCACACCACACTATGACAGACCAGAGCTAACATGGGAATGTAGTCTACTTCTGTCAGTTCTTCCACGGGTATTTACAAGCCTATATTCCATGTGACTATCTCTAGACTTAAAGATCAACACTATTGGGGCGCCTTGGGGCCACTCCCACCAAGCTTCCCACAGGCTTGTGCTTACTTTGGTGGTATTTTACTGAGGTCTGGCAGAAGGAGATGTGCAAACGTAAGCTGAGACCCCCGACTTAGGTCAGATGTCACATGGGTCATGGAGGATTGTGTGCAACTCAGGTGAGGCAGAAGCTCCAGGCTGGGTTCCACATTTGCCACAGCCCCTGTCACAGCTGAGCACCACCCAGAGCAACCCTTTATCTTTCCCTATAAAGCTGCCCTTTCTCCCAAGAGAGGCTGAGATGGGAAGAAAGCTACTAACTCCACTGAGAATTACACCAAAATACTCACAGGCCAACCTACATGGGACACGGGAAAGCAGTGTTCTAGATCTGTGAGCGGATTCAAAACGCAGAGGGGGCCTTGCCTAATTCAGCTGGGGACATGTATGTCAGCACTCTGTACCTGTGGTGTGTGGGTGGTTGCAAAACCTAGTCAGGTGGGCTGACCATATATAGCAAGACAACTTATGCCTCCCAGGGGTCCCCTTCTGCTACTAGAGCAGCCACACACCCAGGCTTGAGGTCAGTACTAATATTCATTAGTATATTAGCATATCAGAATAGCTAATAGGTACTAAAAATGTGTCATTAGACAGAAACACACAAACCACCGTCACATATGGCAGGTTGATGAAAAGACCATACCAGAGGCTTGAAGGAGCCTGTGCTTCCACCAGATCAATCATCTCATGGGCATGATAGAGATGACTCCTGAGGATTCTGAGAGCACCCCACACAGACACACACCTAAGGACCCTGCCCCCATCACTTCAGCTCCTGGATCCAGATATGTCTAGAGCTCTCCACTCATCATACAACTTCTGGTTTTATATAAATCAATATATTTCCTCTTTTGATTAATCTGGTTTGGGCTTAGTTTCTGCTGTTTACTAATAAAATTTGCCTTACTAACTCCAAATCCAATTTACCCAGAATGTCAGCAGAAGGTGGAAGGTAGAGGGAGGGAATCTTTCTTCTGAGATCTCCCCAGGCATCAGAGAAGGACTTTCATGGACTTTGCAAGGATTATAAGGCCCACTGCCTAGACTGGGCCGTACTGGGCCACTGAGAATAGCAGAGTAACGACAGGCTAAGCTGGCTCTCCCAGGCCATCTTTCTCTGCCTGCACAATGATATTCACATTGCCTCCCTCCATCTCCCCTCCTGGTGATAATCTTTTCAACCCTGGTTTCTTCACAGAACTTCCCAAAGATAAGCCACAAAGCACAGCTATCGTAAGGAAGATTCATAGCTGGACTGTATATGTGTGGTGCTCTTAGACACTGCACCCGGTGCCGTCTTTTCATTTTATTTAGGACCTAGGAGCAAGCTGGTCCCAAATCACATTTATGCATTCTTCATAAATCAGCTGGCTGGAGCAGCAGCACCTGCCTCGGTGTCCTTGACTTGCTCTTTGAGTGGGTAGCGAGTGCCTGAGACAACATGCCCAGTTCAGAGCTTTGCTCTCATACCAGGGCATCAGGGATCAGGGGTGTCTGGGAGAAGGAGCTTTGGTGAACAGGAATTTCTGGCTAACATCTTCACTTAAGGGTTACAGGATTCTCTCACTGTCTGCATCCACATGGCTCAGATGTAGCATACTAGAGTTGGTAGCTTCCTGTGAAGTTCATGGGGACTGGCCCTGAAAGTCAGCATCTTTCTCTGTACTTGAAGGACCCAGGTACTATTGTTCACCATCCAGGGCTGCTCTCCAGCATCGGACTCCAGCCCCTGAGGCACTCACTGTATGTGACATGCCTGTTTATAGAGAAGTACAAGTCTTTGAATTTCATAATCAATTTACTGTGTCTTATAGCTCTCAAAGAGGCCTGGGTATCTTCCTAGGAACAGATGAGGGAGTAGAAACCTAAGGCCTGTGTTCCACACTGGGGACAGAGGGATCACACCCCTGTACCTTGCCCCTTATTAGGAACTAAGGGTCAGGCCAGGGACCAGGTGACCAACTGTGCCCTGACAGTGATTCTGGCATTTGTGTAGAAACAGGATTGTGTCATGGATGCTGGACCCTTCCCTGGTTGGGATAAAGCGTCACCAGACTACCAGACTGCATACATGGGCTACACAGTGAGTTTAAACACAGCTCAAGCTACATGAGAACCTGTGTGGAAGGAAGGAAGGGAAAGAAGAGAGGGGAAAATAAAGAAAAGGAGGAAGGGAGGGAAGAATTAAAAAATGAGGAAGTAAAGGGGGATAGGGAGGAATGGGGTGGCTTCACATGTTGTATCAACCACAAGATAATGGAGGATACCCCTTTCCTAAACTATCTTCATTCTATAAACTATTTTTAGGGGGAAAATCAGAAGTTTTTTGTGCCATCAAAGGAAAACTTTTTTTAAAGATTTATTTTATATACTGTGTGTGGTGGCACATGCCTTTAGTCCCAGCACTTGGAAGGCAGAGACAGGTGGATCTCTGTGACTCCAAGGCAAGTCTGGTTCCAGACCAGCCAGAACTACATAGTAAGACCCTGTCTTTAAAAAGTAAAAATACCCCCAAAATATGAATATGGTATGTACTCACTCATTAGTGGATTCTAGCCATAAACAAAGGACATTGAGCCTATAGTTCATGATCCTAGAGAAGCTAAGTGAACCCAAAGAAAAACATATATAAATCCTCCTGGAAATTGGAAGCAGACAAGATCGCCAGGCAAAAGTTGGGAGCATAGGGTGGGGGTGGGATGAGGGGAAGGGGAGAGGGGGAGAGAGAAAGGAGAAGGGGAGGGTTGGCGAGAGCTTGGGGAAGTGAGATGGTTGAGATGGAGGAAGGATGGATATGGGAGCAGGGAAGGAGATATCTTAATTGAGGGAGCCATTTTGGGGTTGGCAAGAGGCTTGGCCCTAGAGGTGTTCCCAGGTATCCACGGGGATATCCTCAGCTAGGACCCTGGGCAGTGGAGGAGAGGGCACCTGAACTGGTCTTGTCCTGTAGTCAGACTGATGACTATCTTGAATATCACCATAGAACCTTCAACACTGGCGATGGATGGAGATAGAGACAGAGACCCACATCCACATCAGAGCACTAGACTGAGCTCCCAAGGTCCAGTTGAAGAGCAGAAGGAGAGAGAAGAT
>PVIU01013239.1:0-56803 GCA_004026605.1 Ondatra zibethicus | reverse complement strand
GAGAAGAGAGAGAGAGGGAGGGAGGGAGGGAGGGAGGGAAAGAGAGAGGGAGGGAGGGAGGGAGGGAGGGAGGGAGAGAGATATTTTCTCCTCGTTTTATTTGTTGGCCTAGGCTCATTTATTCCCTGTGTCCTCTGTCTTCTTGGGTGTGGTTAACCTCTTTAGGTTGAAGTTTTCCTCCTAGTATGCTCTGTATCAGTGGACTTGGAGAAGGATACTGCTTAAATTGTTTTTAACTTGGAATGTCTTTTTTTTTTCTAACGATTGTGATAAAAATTTTTACTGAGTTTAATAATCTTGGTTGGCATCTGGCTGGCTTTTAGCATCTCCATTGAGAGGTCAGGTGTTACTTTAATATATCTATCTTTGTATGTTACTTGGTCTTTCTCCATTGCAGTTTTTAATATTCTTTCCTTGTTCTGTATATTTAGTGTTTTGATAATTATGTTCCAGGGTACTTTTTTTTTTCTGGTGCAGTCTGTTTGGTGATCTGTGTGCTTCTTGTACCATATTGGCAACAATTTCCTTATGCTAGGTTTTCTTTTTCCTTTAAGATTCTATTGGAAATATTTTCTGTGTCTTTGACTTGGGTTTCTTTTCTTTCTAGACCTATGATTCTTAGATTTGCTCTTTTCATGGTATCATAGATTTTGTGGATGTTTTGGGGCCTGGCCACTTTTCGATTTCATACTTTCTTTGACAGAGGTATCCTTTTCTTCTGTTTTTTTTCTTTAATGCCTGAGATTCTTTCTTTCATCTCTTGTATTCTATTTGTGAAGCTTGCCTCTGAGTTTCCAGTTAGAGTTCCTAAACTATTTCCAGATTTCCCTATTTGTGAAAGCCCAAAGAGGCCAAAAGTCAGAGAGTTTGGGACTTGTTTTCAGTTTATTCAAGGTTATTGTGCTTTTAACTCAAAGGAAGGTCCCACCTAGTTGTAAATCAGAGTTCTGCTCTCTAAAGGCTATTCTCAACAGGTGTGGCTAGTTGCCAGACCTCAAGCTCCTGAAATAGAGAAGAAGTTGGTTCCTACCTACAACAAAAGTCTAAGGATCCAACTAAGTCCCGGTTCCATTTATGGAAATAACTTGGGATTCCACCCAGGGAGTGGTTTGCCTACAGAGTGTTTGGTCTAGGGCATGAGTCGGGCACGAGCAATGAATGTACCCTGCGACTTTCAATTTGTATGTTAATGTTGTCTTTTGTTTTACTCCTACCTTTTAAGGTCAGGGGTATATTAACCAGTTGGAAATTAAACACGGGCAAATTTTCAGTACACACTGAAAAATTCCCTCCCCATACTATCCTACATATTTCTGCGTTTTATTATTTTCATTCATGTCTTCATATTCTTTTCGATAGTTCTAAATTCCCACACCTCCACTCTGAAGAAAGGTATTTTTGTCGAGCCTGGCCCCTGACACCTATTTCCTAATTTCTTTATTTATTCCACTTTTTATTTTTATTAATTAAATTTATTCATTTGTGTTACATCTTCATCCCAGTTTTCCCTGTCTCCTCTTCTCCCATTCCCTTTCCCAACTTCCCCTCTGCCTTTCCTTCAAATCCACTCCTTCTTGATTCAGTTTAGAAAGGGGCAGACCTCCCATAGGTGTCAACAAAGCATGGCATATCAACTTGAGGTAGGATTAAGCTCCTCCCCGGTTTTAAGGTTTGGTATGAGGAATAGGTTTACAAAGCCTGTTAAAGTGTCAGCAACAGTCCCTGCTCCCACTCACAGGAGTGACAAAAACAGCCCAAGTTATACAACTGTCACACATATGTAGAGGGCTGAAGTTAGTCCCATGTGGGTTCCATAGCTGTCAGTCTGGGAGCTCCTATGAGCCCAGGTAGGTTGTTTCTGTGGGTTCCTGTAGTAACGAGGGGGAGCGGGCTGGCCACATTTCGTTATTAGGCTCCCAGTGTTTCACTAGCTTAGTTTTCAAAATAATTATACAGAAACTGTATTTATTTAATTATTGTTTGGCCCATTAGTTTTAGTCTCTTATTGGTTAACTCTTACATTTTGATTAATTTATTTTTATTAATGTGTATTGTTATTTGACTGTGGTTTACTGGTATGAGTTTAACCAGTGTTCATCTCGGGCCAGAGAAGTATGGCATTTGTTACATTGCCTTTTTTTTTTTTTTAGTTTTTTGTTTTGTCTATTTTGTCCACCCTAAGGTTGTCCTATTAAAAGGCCAAGGCAGTCTCTTTATTTAACCAATAAAAGCAACAGAAATATAGAAGGACCTCCTACACCAGGTTCCCTTGTGATGACCTTGACCCCCCCCCACACACACACACTCGCACAGTCCTTCTTCCCTCTCTTCAACAGAATTCTGGGAACCCAGTCCAGTGCTTGGGTGTGAATCTCTGCATCTGTTTCCATCAATTACTAGATGAGGCTATTGCTCTCTGATGGCAATTAGGGTAGTCACCAATCTGATTAAAGAAGATGGTCAGTTAAGACTACCTATTCAATATTGCTAGGAGTCTTTGCTGGGGTCATCCTTGAAAGTCTTGAACTGGTTTATTTATTTCCTTTCACTGCGTGTTTTTGTTTTCATAGATTTCTATATGGGATTTATTCACTTATTCTTAAAGGTTCTCTGTCATATTCATAGAGGCTATTTAAAATCCTTGTTTGTGCTTCAACTATGTTGCATTTCTCAATCTAGTAGAGCTGCTGTGGTGTGATGGAGACATATTGTCCTGGCTATTACTGTGTTGCAATAATACAAGGTTGCAACTAGGTATCTGGGTTCAGAATGATTGTAATTCTATGTGCTGATATCTGGTCTTGTCTTTATTGGATGTATGCTTTGTACCTTGATTTCTGTTGTAATCTGTTTCTAAGGTGGGAATGGTGGACGTTTGTTGCCTAGTATGGAATTCTTTTGGAATCCTGCCAGGTGTGGCCACTGTGGGTCCTGAGTAGAATCTGTTTCTAAGTATTAGGATCAGACACCTAAGAGCAGACAACTTAGATGGAGGTTGCTGGGTAAGATTCACAGGAGGTAGGAAAATAGGGTATTCTACCAAAATTTGCTTAGGGTCCTGGTAATGGGTGCAGAGAGTAAGGAGTGTCTACAACAGCTGGTCTGTAATCAAGCTGGGGATGACACTAAGGGACTGGATTTTGAAGAAAGGAGGTAGATGTTATGATCTGCAATTAGTTTACCTACTTCTATGGCCAGTGTATCCTACATGATCCCAGCAAATGTTGCTGGAGTTAGGGGCTGGTACAAAGGGAAGTAAATTTGGAGTTTAAGATCTGTAATCTTACTCAAGATAGCACAGGTTCTGCTTGCAGCCTAAGTATCCTTTTCTTTTTTGGTATTTTGGGCTTCCTTATTGTTCCTCAAATGGTCCCCTTCTAGCATGTGATTGCTTTTCCATCATGTAGCTGACATTCCTACCAGCATAATACAAGTGGCATGGCTATTTTATACTTCTCTGCTTCATTCTCCTTCTCTAGGCAACTGCAAAGATTTATAGTTTGCCTTCCCTGTTTTTTTTCCCTCTTATACTCTAAAATAATTTTCATTGATCTTCCATCTGAATCCATCTTTCTTGACTGTTTTATTAAAACAACTAAAACCCCAAGAAGAGAATCTGATTTCCCTAGTAGCATATCGTTAGTCCTCAAAATTTCCCATAATATGTTGATGGCCATAAAAGGGATATTCCAGAAACCCTAGCAAAGACACAATAATTTACTGTACTTCTGGACATTAGGTAAGTTCATTTAGCTTTTGTCTTGCCTTGGAGCTCTAAACTGTTTAACTGGAACTTTGCCTTTCTGGGAGAAGGATGAAAATCCTCTCCCTTTTCCTTGTTTCCAAGTTTATTCTCCTGGGGAATAATAGCAAAATAAGGAGCACACATGAAACTCCTGTTTCTTGGGTTGCTTTTTCATGTCTGTGTCCAATGGCCACATGATGGACATGGGTTAATGCTATTTCTTCTTTTCTTAGGCACAGGGTTTCTCTCTTTACCACACTATCAATGTTCCCTCGGAGAGCTGAGGGAATTTATCTAATATTTAGGGAAAGAAAAGAGAGTAGAGAGGCTTGGCATGGTTAGGTCCACAGATCTATAACCATAATGATTGGTACCAGCACTACCTTAGACCCAATGAGCACTAGGCAGTTGCTTTTATAACTTGGTAAAATTAGCACACAAATAAGTATTCTAAGGGTGTAAATAAAAGAAATTCAATAAATTGGTTTTTAAGGTATTTGAGTTCCTGTCAAGACAATTTCTCCTGCCATGTTTGTACTATCTCTTGTGATCACAATGCTTTTCTAAAAGCAGTGTGCTTTTCTAAAAGAAAAAGAATGACTGTGCACATTTAATCTTTTAGGTGCACAGATACCACAGGCACTCTTGCTCAGTTTAGGGATAGAATCGCTTTCTTATGGAGCTCAGCTCATCTCAAGCAGGAATTAAGCATGTGCTTTTACACACATCTTGACTAGTAATGTCATCAAAATGGTCACAAGCATGTGACTTCATTACCATCTTGTTAAAGTGACCTACTTAATAAGGTGGCAAGCATAGGTCTAAGTCGAAGTTTCCTAAAACTCTCTTCCTGGTAGCCTTGAGACTTCAGGTGATCACTGCAACCCTAGAATTTTCTGTGCGACAGGTATCCAGTTACACACCTCAATCATTTTCTCCAAATAATTTTTGTCTTTTTGCTTTTCGTATTCCCAGATATCTAATGGCTTCATGGAAATAAGAAAGCTGGTCAAGACTCCAGCATGGGTTCTTTTCCTATATGATGAGGTCAGCGCATTCCCTATGTCAGCCTAAGGAGGTGGATTTATTGGATTTTGACACGTTGTTTTCCATGATTTATGTATTGGGTTGTAAAAGGAGACTTTTAGTTTTCCAGGCCATTGCCTCAAACATTAGCCAACTACTAAATGAAGCTGACACTTTGAGATGGTTAGACCTGGGAAGCCCCTGTTAAGTTTCAGCAAAATAGGGCTGAATATTGACACAGATGCCAATCACACCCCAATTATGAACTGCCAGTTGCTAGAAAATCTGATGCAACAGGAAGGAGAGCAGAATCAGCCTACTCAGGCAGGAGATTGAAGGAATGCACTCTGTGGGGTCTTACTGCTTGCTGTTTCTGCTTGTTTCTACAGGCTTATTATCTCTAGGTGAGGTAACAATTCCCTTCCAAGACTTCTTTGTTCCTTACTTGTTTTCTACTTTTGTTTATTCATCACCACACCCTGGATATTCTTCTTTTTTTATTTTAGTTTCCAATAAATTTGACATAGACAAGCTAAGGAAAAAGCATTCTGATACACTCTTTTTCAAAGTCCTTTTAGATGTTATTGTTTTCTATATTCTCTAAGTTATGGAAACTTAAATCCAAGTTACATATGGAAAATTATAAACAGGCTTTCTTAATCCAGATAACCCTCTTTAAATGGAAAATTCATCATGGCTGCTCATCATACTTGTATCCAATCTAAATTAAGAAATGTAATATATACTGACAGATTGTAAATTGGGAAGAAAAGGTCAAAGTGAACATTTAAAGACAAAATTAGAATTTCAACCCAAACTGGAGATGCAACCCTCCCTGACTCATATAAGAAAATGGATGACTTCAATGGTGCCTGAGGGTCAGTGTTTATTCTGCAGGGTTTTTGGATGTGGGGTACTCAACAGGCAGGCTAAGATTAACCAAGCAAACTGCAGAAATAAAGTCACAGGTGCTAGTCTTGTTAAGTCGCATTGGTAAAAGTGCATAGTCTGGTAGGCTCCATTTCTTCATAGCCTCTAAAGAGATACAAAGAATACATGTTTCTGTCTTAAGAATAAAGAAAGCAGTAGGCCTCTTTTCCGTATGGTGGTTCATGAGCAGAGAATGTAGCTACAATGAAAACTCTCCAGAGATTGTTCTAGTGAGGAAGACAAAAACAATTTGGAAGACATCCCAATCTGTGTTCCTCCTACCTTACTGAGATTTAACAAGGCATCCCTAGTCTGTTCTTTTGATTCAGACCTTTAATAAGAATAAAAGTTATCTCGAATTTACTGAGAAAGAGCTCAGAAAAGGCCGGTATGCGCAACAGACCTCATGGTAGTTGGTGGTTGAGTGGGGTGGAATTTTTTTAAAAGGAAAAGTACATTAGCTCATTAAAAGATTCATTGTTCTTCCTCTTTCTTCAGAGTGGATTCATGTGAGACTTCTTATGAAGGGTCCCACATTTCTAAGGGTTAGTCCCTTAACTGGGTTATTTACCTGCTCATCTGGAAAGCTAGGTATCCAATTAGGTCAGATATTTCATTATCTGGAACAAGATGAAATAGCTTTCCCCTAACAGGCCTTCAATGTTGTTATAACGTTTCCCCCATGAATAGATAATCCTAAGTCATTTAGGAAACAGATCAGGCAGCAGAACCCCCAAATACTTCTTTCATTACTGAATTTTAGCCAGGACAAGATCAAGGACATTTTCTACTTGTGGTCAAAGACACTGTCCATTAGGTTTAAGCCATATATATAGGGGAGCATTTATGGAGATATGCTCCTAGAATTAATGGCTGAGCATTTGGAATATGGAAACTTTAGAAAGTTTTAGGGTACTATAAATTTCAGGTATCTGATGACCAAAGTATATACACCACAGGCTATGTAGTCCAGTCTGTGTAGTCAAGAGTCTTTTAAAAATATTTCAGGCCATATAGACTTACATCCAACACACTGCTGAAAGGCAGCCTTATCTCAACATTGACTGTGATTTAGTAAAATATGAAGCAAATTATGCTGGAGAGAGGCCTCGACAGTTAGTAACATCTGCTGATCATATAGTAGACTAATATTTGTTTCCCAGCACCCACATAATGGCTCAAGAACAACTATAACTAGATTTCCCGGGAATATGATACCTTCTCCTGAATTCTGTGGTCATTATGTTCAGTGGTGCAATACATACATGCAGGCAAAACATTCATACATAAAAGTAACATAAATCTAATCATTTAAAAAATATGAGCCAATGGATTTTATCTTATGTCCAAGTTCAAGCCCAATTATCATATCTCTATTGTCATTGTCTAAATTAAATTCACATCTTTGGATTTACATATTTGTGTTTCCAGGACACTTTTGCCAATATACATATCTCCATTTTCTATTAGTCCAAGACTTTCTCATCCAGTGAAGTGCCCCACAGCCTGATAAGGTAGACAACACCGCTGGAGAGATGGGTCAGTGGTTAAGAACACATACTCCTTTTCTTAAGGAACTGAAATTAATTCACAGCACCAGGTGGCTTACAATACCTCTAGCCTCTAGCCTCTAGGAGCACTTGTATTCATTTGCAAACACCCACACACATACACATAATTAAAATAGGTCCTTAACTCCAGTGGTGGTGGTAGTGGTGCATGCTTTTAATCCCATCACTCAGGAGACAAAGGCAGGTGGATCTCTATGAGTTCCAGGCTAACCTACTCTACATTGTGAGTTTCTGAGTAGTTAGAACCATTACACAGAGAAACCCTGTCTCAAAAAACCAAAAAAAAAGATATACAACTAATACAACTACATACCTCCTTCCGATTTCTAAGATACATGATTCTCTTAACAATATGTTAAGAGAACAAGAGCAAGAAAAACTTTATTGAATTTGATGTGGATTCAAACCTCAGAATATGCCTAAATTTCATTAATAATATTCTTTACTTCCAGTATTTCTCATAGTCACCAACAAGCTATTCATTCACATCAGCATTAGAAAAAATGCCAACAGTGATACTCATTTACATGAAAACTAGTTGAAGGTCCCCATCCAGTGAGATAAATTTAAATTCTAAGTACTCCATACAAATTTTCAAAGTCCTCAGTTGAGCCATTCTTGCCATCTAAACCATTCTTCCTTGTACTTCTAAAATATAATCAAATGTTGTGAGTAGACTCATCATATCTATTTTAGATGGGAAATTGAACAACAAATAGAAACTGTAGCTACAAGAAACCAAAAGGAAAATTTTAAGAAAGTAATTTGTAGACATGTCTGAAGTTCCAATAGAGCTGGCAGGTTAAACAGGTATTACATAAGCAAGCTTATATTCAACATTAGTCATAGTAGCCATGATTGGGGTTTCTGTTAATAAAATAAAGAAAGGGACATGATATTATATAAAAATATGTAATTTATGGTTGAGACCGGTAAATGCTATAAAGGAAAATTGTGTAATGGATGTGGATTAATTTATACATTCTCTGAAATTAATATTTAAATGAATAAAATTCACTACAAAACTCTCACAAGCAAGAATTTACAGCATATAAACTGCATAATAGAAGCCAGTCAATAAAATAACTTGCTAAAGAGGGGAGAAGCTTGGTCCTGACTCAACCTGATGCACCATGCTTTGCTCAAGCCCATGTGAGGGCTGCCCCTTTCTGAATGGAGACATAGTATGAGTGGAAGGGGATTGGGAAGATGGGAATCAAGGGGACTTAGAGGAGAGGAGCAGGAAAACTGAGGTTGGTGTATAACATAAACAAAAATATTTTTAAGTAAAATAAAATGAAATGAAATAAAATATAACTCAACAAAGCAGGGTGCTTGGCTTTGCTCAATAATGAACAAAGGACCCTAGCAGCAGGCTGCTTGCTATGACCCCACAAGCTCTTAATGAACCTATGATTCAGGAGCTGAATGTGTCTGCTGTGTGTCCACACAAGGGCTGGGGGACTCATGCTGGCCCAGAAGCATGGCATCACCGGAGATCATATGTGAGCAATGCTGAGCACATGTAACAATAATGCAGCTCTGTTTTTAAAATGTGAGTTTACTATGACTTCTAATCCCACTTTAGATGTCTACTTCATGATCTGAAGAAGTGTGTTTATTTTAATGTGTGCTATATTTTAGAAACATTATATTATTGCAAAGAAAAAAAGAACGAGAAAGGAAAAAAAGAGAACATAGGTAATAAATCCTAAGTTCTAAATGAAAGCTTTGTAGATGTTGTGATACCTAATCTTTACTGTCAACTTGACTGAATCTTAAATCAACTAAAATGCAGTCCACTGGGCAGTACTATGAGTGAATTTTCTGACCAGATTATTTAAAACATGCATACCTACCCTAACTGTGGACAGCATACAGAACATTTTAGTAGCAGCCCAGCCAAAGGGGTCACAGAAGAAAAGCTTTTGCTTTTTGTCTGCTTGTCTTCTTTCTTGTTGGAACGTTCATTGATTCCTGTGGCATTCCTTAGCAAATATGTTAATGGATTTCTTTAGGTTTCCATTAGAGATTGAATACTAATAGCTCTCCAGGAATCTTCAATGCCTTCAATGCCAGATTGTGACTTTTGAGATATCCAAACTCATAGACTAAGGAACTACTAGACTCTCAGCTTTTCCAGTGTGACATATATACTAAAGACATTTTCTATTTTCACTTCATTACTAGTAGAATTCTAAATGATAAAAATAATGTATAAAAAGAACCTCCATTTGTAGATTCAACATTAAAAACAATTGCTTCTCAGTTTTAAATAGACCAAAAAATGTTTAGAATTCTGATTTGTCAGCCTCTGGTTTCTCTGAACAAAACCACCGTGAATACCTTGTTTACATCATTTAATCTGTTTCTTCTCACTACTACAATCCCGCCCCCTACCCCTCAACTGCATCTCAAATTCATGGCCTCTTATGCTGCTGGATAGTTTTTATTATCTTGTTACAAACTAGAGTCATTTAAGAAGAAGTAACCTCAGTTGTAAATTTGCTTCCATTAGATTGTCATATAAGCAATTTGGAAAGGGGATTTTCTTGATATAGAAGGAGCAAGCAAACTGTGGTTGGTACTACTCCTGATAGGTGGTTTGGGGTTGTATAAGAAAGCAGGCTGAGCATGCCATGGAAGCAGGCCACTAAGTAACATTCCTCCATGCTTCTGCTTCATTTCCTGCATTGAGATTACTTCCCTACTTGAATTCCTGCCTTGGCTTTCCTCAATGATGGGTGGTAATAAAGAAATATAAGTCAAATTAATCCTTCCTTCCCAATGTTGCATTTGGCCATGCTATTTTATCACAGGAATAGAAAGTGAACTAATACATCTCTTGTGTAACTGTTAGTTGTAACACACACACTGTGGTGTTTTGAAAGAAAACAGCCCCCAAGATGTTTCTCAATGGAGAAAGTATATCTCTAAGGAGATAGTTTTTGAGGTCTCAGATATGCTCAAGCCACACCAGTTGATGTGGGAAGTCCTTCTGTATGTATGTTGCCTTTATTGGTTAATGAATAAAGAAACTGCTTTGAGCCTATAGCAGGGCAGAACAGAATTAGGTGGAGAGAACTAAACTGAATGCTGGGAGAAAGAAGACAAAGTCAGGGATATGCCATGGAACCACCAGAGGGGAAAGATGCGAGCTGACATTTGCAACCTTGCTGGTAGGCCATGAGTCTCGTGGTAAAATATAAAATAATAGAAATGGGTTAATTTAAGATACAAGAGTAAGCCAGAAATATGCTTAAGCTACTGGACAAACAGTATTACAAATAATATAGTTTCTGAGTGATCAATTTGGGTCTGCACAGCCAGGAATGAATGAGCAGCCTCCCTCCTCACTACAAATTGGTGCTCCAACATGTGCTAGCTAAATCCACATAAAACATGAGAGAGCTTGGAAAGGAATTCTAGACACTAAAAAAACAAAGTTTAGCCACACCATTTTTTGATGCGCTCTACTTGCTGGCATCATGCTGCAGCTGCTTTAAGAGAGGTCTTCCTGATTCAGCAGTAGCAGAAAAAAAGCATGGTTTTGAAATGGCAGCTTCCTGGGCTGTGATGCTAGCACGAACTCTAAATCTTTCAGGAGGTCTAGCTATGGAGCATTTAAAATGGCAACACAGACATACTGTTACCTGACCCTGGATCTGGGATGGAGAGAATGGCTCTCAGAGGCAGTGAACAGACCTTCACCATGTTGGACTGGGCAGAACCAAAAGACAAAACAGCCTTAATCCTAGCCAAGCTCTTTTCATTTTAAGAAGTATACCTGGACAGAAAAGGATTTCAGATACACAATAGGACAGATTCAAACATAAAAGACCTCTCAATAAGACACAGTGTGTTTATAAGATGTGTGTAGCATTGATGAATATCTTGATCACCACCATAGAAATTTTGTCCGATGGATGGAGGTAGAGACAGAGACCCACATTCACATCAGAGCAATGGACTGAGCTCCCAAGGTCTAGTCGAAGGGCAGTAGGTGGGAGAAGAGGAGCAAGGAAGTTAGGACCATGAGGGGCTGGTCCACCCACTGAGACAGTGTTTCTGAACTAATGGGAGCTCACCAAATCCAGCTGGACTGGGACTGAAAGAGCATATGATCAAACCGGACTCTCTGAATGTGGCTGCCAATCGGGGCAGACTGAGAATCAATCAACAATGACACCAGGACCTATCTCTTCTGCATGTATTATCTTTTTGGGAACCTAGTCTATTTGGATGCACACCTTCCTAGGTCAGGATGGAGGGGGGAGGGCATTGGACTTCCCACAGGGCAGGACACCATGCCATCTTTTAAGGAAGCAGGGGGAGGGAGGAAGGATGGGAGGGACCGGGAGGGGACTGGGAGAAGGGGAGGAAATGTAAAAATTTTATTATTTTTTTGAATGGAAAAAAATAAAAGAATATGGAAAAAAATAAAATAAAATGTGTGTAGGCTTGGGAGAGAGAAGAAAAAGAGTAAAGAGACAGTAAATGTAATATAAAAGAGTACAGACAGTCATAGGTTAAAGGAATAATAATAATAAAATAAATATTGAACTTGTAGAAAAAGTAATAGATTAAGAAAAATAAGTCATGTAGAGGTGGAATATACACAGAGAGTCTAGATTATGTATATTATTGTGCTTTCTTTGAATTTTTGACTGTTAAAGAACTACATAACAAGAGATATTTCATTGTATGGACTGCTAAGTTAAACCAACATAAAGGTTTCGTGACTTCAGAATTTGAGTTTAAGCATATGTTGCTTTGGAAAAGAGGTTCTGCTTTTGTTTCCACAGAAGACGAGAACCTGTGGATTAATTCCAGACTAATATGGTTTGACTCATCAAGATCCCCTAAAAGGTTACCATGAACATCCCTCAAAATACTTTTCCCAACAAAACCAGGAAGCAGTTTGGAGAGAAATATGCTCAAATATTGTCTATAAATGTTTATTTACATTTAAAGGAGGATATGCTATAGAGATTTGCATTGGTATTGAATTTGGTTTATTGATACAAATTTAAGTTCAATTTTGTTATACTGTCTATATGTATTTCTGATCTTGATTAAGGTATTGTGTTTGTACAGCTCATTTTAAAATGTAATGTATAATTAAGAAATATAGGTTAATAGATAATCATCTATAATAGTCAAGCTTGTAGTCATGTTAGATTTTTCTGGATGTAGAGAGGTATATTTCAGATGGATAGTTATTCTTCAAACCATTCAAAGACTATAAAATATGACATTTAAAATGTTTTTAAGAACTTAGGACTTTTCATGACAGTGAGACACATCTGCTCCTGGCAGCCCCAATTGCTTCAAGAGGAAGATGGGCACTGAAAAGGCTCCTTATGGAGTTTGCTAGCCATTTAGGCAAGAAACTGCTCCTGCCTGGACTGCCTGCTGTTATGCTGTGTGAACCGGACATACAGGACCTGCAGAAAAATGACTGCTGAACTTTCCTAAAGGTGAGACAGTCTTTGGGGTTCCTGCTTCATGAAAGAATCTGCCAGGACACAGAATAAAGTGACTGACAAAAGGCAGAACTGTGTTAGAAGTTTCCTGCTTTGTGGAAAAGTCAGCTGGACACGATGGGCCTGTAGGCTGAAGATGGGTGCATACAATGTTACAGAAGAACTTTGGGTGACTGTCTAGGCAGTGAGATATCTCTGTCAATTCTAGCATTTTGGAAGTTGCTTACAATGCACTTCCAGTTTGCTTAGGTACTATATCCTTCTGGAGTCTTTGATGGAGTTGAAGAATAGATAGTTATAATTATAGCTTTCCTTAGTTATGATAAAAGATAAAGTAGATATAAATATTGCAATTATAATTCTTGCTTGATAACTGTTTTGTTATATGTAATTTTACTATGTTAAAGTTAAAACATTCCTTTTTATTTAAACAGAAAAGGAGAAAATGTGTAGGAAGTCCTTCTGTATGTGTGTTGCTTTTTTTTGGTTAATGAATAAAGCATTAACCTGCTTTGAGCCTATAGTAGGGCAGAACAGAGCTAGGTGGGGAAATGGTGTAGGAAGGTCTTTTATTTGTGTATTGCCCTCATTGGTTAAAAAAAGAAAACTGCCATGGCCTTTTGATAGGGCAGCCCTTAGGTGGGCGGAGTAGATAGAACAGAATGCTGGGAGAGAGAAGGCAGTGTGGCAGAGGCAAACGCCATGCTTCTCCAGCACAAGATGGACACTGGTTAGACTCATGCCGGTAAGCCACAACTCAAGTGGCGATACACATTAATGGAGATGGGTTAAAATAATATGTGAGAGTTAGCCAATAAGGGGCTGGAGATAATGGGCCAGGCAGTATTTAAATGAATACAGTTTCCGTGTAATTATTTTGGGTACACACCGGGAGCCTGGTGGCACAAGAGGCCCTGTGCCAGGAACGCAGCCTGAGCCCCTCATTACTACAGGGAAAACTAAACTGAATGCTGGCAGAAAGAAGGTTGGTGTGGGAGATGGGAGAATTGTCTGTATTCTGTCTATCATGATTTAAATAAACGCTGATTGGCCATTAGCCAGGATGTATAGGTGGGACAACCAGACAGGAAGTAGAGGCGGAGCAAGGAGAATTCTGGGAAGCAAGAAGCTCTCTCGACATTCCTGTCTGGACCATCAAAGAAGCAGGATGTGACCTGCCCTGCTGAGAAAGGTACTGAGCCATGTGGCTAACATAGATAAGAGTAATGGGTTAATATAAGCTACAAGAGCTAATAAGAAGCCTGAGCTAATGGGCCCATCAGTTTGTAACTTATGGAGACTCTCTGTGTGATTTTCCTTGGGACCTAAATGGCTGGAGACCTGGTGGGAGGACAGAAACCAACCAGGCCCTCATACTACAGAAGGTGGAGTCAGGGAGATGCCATGGAGCATCCAGAGGGGAAAGACACAAGCTGCCAGCTGGAACCTTTCCAGTAGGCCACAAGCCTCATGGTAAATATAAAATAATAGAAATGGGCTAATTTAAGATGGAAGAATAATCCAGGAATACACTTAAGCTGTTGGCCAAACACTATTGCAGATAATACAGTGTTTCTGAGTGATTATTTCAGGTCTGAGGGGCCGGGAATGAATGAGCATCCTCCCTACTCACTACACCCAGTAAGATAGATCACTTTCTTTTGCCTTCTCATTAGGATGTAGCCAGTACCATGTCTGCCTACACACTGCCATACATACTCTCAGTCACCATACTCCCCACCATGATGTTAATAAACTAAACCTCTGAAATTGTAAGAAACACCATTAAATGTTTTCCTTTATAAGAGTTGCCATGGTCATGGTATCTCTTCACAGCAAAAGAAACCTAAACTAGACACACACACACACACGTATGAGTTAATTTAGTGTTGTTCGTATATATGTTTAGGGATAACCATTTCGGAGTAAGAGACTTAATAGAGGTCTTATCCCTTGAAGGAATTGATTTTCCTTCCCTTGGCAGTCATTAATTACCTGTCACCCTTCATGTAGAAGTGAGGACTTTTGAAATGTTATTAATACACATTAGTGTGGAAACAGGGGCTGTCATTGTGCATGTCTTATTTAGGCACCTATAGTGTTGAGATTTCACTGCTTCCCTGTCATATATAGAAGACATGATGTCATAGAAGATATCCTGGTCCTCTGTATTTAAAGTCTTTCCTCTCTGTCTTCTGCAGTATTCTCTGAGCCATAGATGTGGAAATTGTGTTGTAGGTATAGCAATTGGGATCAATTATCCCATAATTAGTTATTCTCTGTGTTTTGATTAGTTGTAGATTTCTGTAATTTTGCCCATCTGCTGAAAAATAAGTTTATTTGATGATGAATCTATTAGTTACTTCTCTATTCTGTGATAAAACACCATGAGTAAGGTAACCTAGAAGAAAAAATTTGCCTGGGCTTATAGTTCCAGGGGCATGGATCCATGAAGGCAAAAGGTAAGCACAATAGTTGGAATTGGGAACTGAGAGTTTACGTCTTGAAGTGCAAGCAAGAAGCCAAGAGAGGAAAAACCCAGTCTCAGTGACATACGTATTCTAACAAGGAATTTCTAAATCTCCCAAATACTGCCACCAACTCACTATCAATGCATAAAATTAGGAAGGAAATCTCATTGAAATTACTGCTTTCCACCCCCTGACTTCCATAGTATTGTTACAATGCTATAATTGCTATAATGAGAAATGGATTTACCCAAGTTTCAAAAGTTCCCATGTTCTTTCTCAGTCTCAGCACTGTTTTCAGTCCAAATTCTCTTCTGAGATTTGAGGCATTTTCTTAATTGTAACCCCTTGTAAAATGAAAAAAGCGGATTACATTCTTCCAATATACAATGACACAGAATATACATTGACATTCTAAAAGGGAGAAATGGGAACACTGTGAGAAAATACTGGACCAAAGTGAGACAAAAGCCCATCAAAGCAAATATCAAATCTTGTAACTGCTTATCTGATATGAAAAGGCTTAAATGGCTCTACCTTTTCAGGTTTGTGGCTTACAATATACATGTCTCTCTTGGGTTGGTTCCAATCTCTGTGCACAGCTCTCCTTAGCAGATATCTCCTAACTCTGGCATCTCCAACACAACATAGGCTTTACTCTCATGGGTTCACGTAATGTCTTCTCAGAGACTCCTACCCATTCAAAGCCTGCCATGGATCACCTGGAATGAGGGGATCCCTGAAAACAAGAAGGAATAGTCCAAGACCTCTTGTCTTTTATGACTCTAAAAGCAGCACGATGAAGACAAAACTGTCACATTTGGCTCCAAGCTTGGGTTGGAACATGTACCATGTGAGCCATATTAGAAACAGCTTTTGATTGCAGTTGCCTTCTCTAACAAGTTGTAAGGTTAACTGGGTATACTCTTGACCTGAGGGAACATGTCCTTTTATTCCAATGCAGATCTGGCCTCTCCTTAATGGTACTATTCTTAACAATTTCAACCTCTCATCAAGAACAAATATTGACTGTAACATTAAGAATTTTAATGTTCTTTTATTTTCCAAACCGTAAGTTTTATATTTCTTCTGCCTTACTTTCTCTTTTTCATTGTAGCCCTCTAAAGGAGTAATTATTAGTAATAATATGACAAAATCAATGTCAGATTGTTCTGAAATCTCCTGTGCCAAAATAAATTTAGTAAAGTACTTTTAAATTTAGCCTTAAGCAAGTTCTTAGGATATAAGCAGAAAGCAGGCACATTTTTTGCCAAAATATCACAGGAACACCTTTTAGCCAAGCTGCTAATATTGTTCCATTTTAAAAAAAACACTTAAGCTGGGCCTCCATGGTCCACAGAGATCTCACCAATACTATCTTCCAGCTTCCTACTAAGATGGCCCATTAAGCTCCACTTACAGTATTCAAGGTCCAAAGTCTTTCACATTCCTCCAAAACTTAGCATAATCAGATCTATCACAGCAGTAGCGTATTCTCTTGTGCTAACTTGTGTATACATTACTTTTCTATTGCTATCCTAAAACATCGTGAAGAAGGAAACTTACAGGAAAAAAAAAGCTTCTTGACCTTATGGTCCCAGATGATAAGAGTGTGTTGACAGAATGGAAGCATAGTAACAGGAAGGAGAAGCTAAGAGCTTACATCTTGAACAACAGCATGAAAGAAAGATGAGATAACTCAAAATGGTTCGAGTCTTCAAATTCTCAAATCCTACCTCCAGTGACATCCTTCCTCTAGTGATTCTCAACCTGTGAATCACAACCTCTTGGGAAGTCAAATATCAGATATCTCATGTATCAGATAATTGCATTATGATACATAAGTTACACAATGGAGTACTACTCAGCAGTTAAAACCTTTCTATGACAAAATCAGACTGAAGGAAATTTTTGTCACTAAGCTAGAGCTTCTGAACATACTAGAAATAATCCTTAAATCTGAAAAGAAGGATTAGCCTACCTAAGAGATAACAGGGCAAAGATGATTCCATCACTGTTAAGCAAAAGTGGTCTAAGAAAATGATAGGAATAATAATATATCTTATTCAATAATAACTCTCAATATTAACAGTCTTGGTCTACCAATAAAGAAACACAGAGTAGCAGATTATATTAGAAAATAGGATCCACCTTTCACTACCTTAAGGAAACACCTCCCTATTATCAAAAATAGACATTATCTTAAAATGAAATTAGTTACGTTTTTTTGGAATATCTTTATTCATCTTTATACTATAGGAAAAAGTGCTATTGTATCTGACAAAACAGACAACAAAACTAATCAGAAAAGATGAGGAAGGTCATTCCATATTTATTGTCCTTCTTAGTTTTGTGCCAAATTGACACAGGCTAAAATTATTTTGGAAGAGAGAAACTCAATTGAGCAAATTCTCTCACCAAATTGGCCTATGGGCAAGGCTGTGGTACATTTTTCTTAATGGGCGATTGATATGGGAAAGCCCAGCTCACTGTGAGCAGTATTCCCTTCGGGATGTTAGTATTGAAAACTATAAGAAAGTAGTCTGAGCAAGCCATAAGAAACAAACAAATAAGTACCAGTCCTCTGTAGCCTGTCCATCAATTCTTGTCTTCAGGTTCCTGCCCCAAGTTCTTGCTCTGAATTTCCTCAGTGATGAACTGTTGTCTGGAAGTGTAATGTGAAATAAACCCTTTTCTCCCCAAATTGCCTCTATCCATGGTGTTTTATCATAACAATAGAAAGCTAACTAAGACATTCATAAACAACCCACAAAGAGGATATTGCAATTATAAAGCCATGTCCACCCCCCCAAAAAGCTGCACCCAATCTCATAAGGTAAATATTACTAAATGTAAGCCACAGTTTAAGATCAACCAAAGGGCCAGTGAATGACCTCAGTATCCCACTTTTCAAAACAGGCAGGTAGCTGAGACAAAAAGAAAACATAATATTGGAACTAAATTATATTATAAATCAAACAGACATAGCACATTTAAAGTCCATTCTAGCCAAACACTAAATCATGCACATACTTCTCAGAATCTCATGATTTTTTTCCAGCAAAGATTACATGTTAAGTCAAAATGAAAGTCTCAAAAAAAATACAGGAAAATATAAACAATATCCTAACATTCTATCTGAACAAAATAGAATAGACTAACAATATCAGATGAAACTACAAATGTACATAAGTTGGCAGACATTAAACAACACACTAAAGAATGATAGTTGGATCAAGGAAGAAATCAGAACTGAAATTAAAAATTCATAGGTCTTAATAAAAATGAAAACACAATATAACAGTACCTACATAACACAATGAAGGCAGTACTAAGTGACTACATTTAAAACCTGAAAGATCTAAAAACAATATCCCCAAACAGAAAATGAGAAAAGATGGGCAAAATCAGGGCTGGAATTAATGAAATGGAAATTTTTTAAAAAGAAGAATAAATTAAATGAAGTACTCAATTTTTACAAAGATTGTTAACAATATCCACAAACCTTTAAGCCAAATTAGCTAAAAGAAAGAGAGAAATGATCCAAATTAATAAGATTAGAGATTAAAAGGAGACATTATGACAGACAATTGTAAAAAACAGATAATTATAAGGGCAGGATATAATAACTCATTATACTATCCTAGAAAATCTGAAAGAAATCACTCCACTTCTAGATGAATATGAACCACAAAAGTCATGTTGATGAAATAAATAATTTTAAAAGACCCTTAACAACTAATGAGATAGAAGTAGTAATTTTAAATCTCCCAACTGAAAAAAACACTCAGGGCCAGATGAATACAGCTTAGAATTTTATCAAATGCTTAAAGAAAAGCTGTCATCCCAGAATTTTTCCATAAAATACAAAAGTACCCAGCAAACCTTCCACCCACAATCTATCTTGCATGTAAGATGTGCTGGGCAATGGAGGCATAGAACTTGTGGAAGTGGCCAACCAATGACTGATCTAACCTGAGGTCTATGTAAAGACAGGGAACCCATACCCAATGCTGCCTGGTTGACCTGGATCCAGAGGCTAGATAGCCCACAGACCTAAGATAGGAAAAAAACAAGAAAACTATTTCTAATGATATGCTGCTGTATTCATAAATTGGTTTCTAGGCCAACCATTATCAGAGAGGCTTTCTCTGGCAGCTGATGGGAGCAGATGCAGAGACCTATAGCCAGTCATTAGTCTGAGAGAGAACCCAAATTGAAGAGGAAGAGGGGGAGAAAGAACTTTAGGTGCCAGAGCGGGGTTGAGGATGCCAAGAGAACACGGACTACAGAGTCAACTAACCAGGGCTCACAGGGGCTCACAGAGACCTAAACAGCAATCACAGAGCCTACATGGATCTGCACTAGGTCCTCTACATACATCATGTAATTGTTTAACTTGTGGTGTTTGGGGTACTCCTAACAGTGGGATTGAGGGTGTCTCTTGACTTTTTTGCCTGCTCTTGAGACCTTTTTCTTCCTACTGGGTTACCTTGCCCTCCACTGATATAAGGGTTTGTGCCTAGTCTTATTATATTTTGTTATGCCCTGTTAGTTTCATATGCCTGGAAGGCCTGCTCTTCTCTGAAGGGAAGCAGAGGAAGAGTATATCTGAGGGAGAGGAGAGGTGGGAGTAGAAATGAGAGGAGTGGAGGGAGGGGAAACTGTGGTTGGAATGTATGGTATTAGAAAAATTATAGATATAAAAAGAAAAAAGAAATGAACATTTCTGCATTCTTTTTATGATGCCAGTATTGTCTTAAAACCAAAGTAAGACAAAGAGACGATGAAGAAATAAAATTATAAACCAGCATATCTGGTGAACATAGACTCAAAAGTTCTCAACAAATTACTTGCAAACCAAAAAAATAAATGCGAAAAGATTATCTACTAATATCTAGTCAGCATTATGCCAGAGATTCTGAAATAGTTCAACAGATGCAAATCAATAGATGTAATATACAACTTAAGAACAGAAATCACATCATCTCAGTGGATGCAGAAAAGGCCTTTAACAAATCCAACATCCCATTATGACAAAATCACTGTAAAACCTATAAATACAGGGGACATAGCTCATCATAATAAAGGCAATATTCAAGAAGCCCACAGTCAGTATGGAAGACAAACTTGAAGCTTGTCTACTAATGTCAGGAGCAAGACAAGTATTTCCACTCTCCTCAGTCTGGTTCAATATAGTACTTAATACCTCAAGTAGAACTTGTCTTATGAGGAGATGAGGAGATAAAAGGAATTCAAGAAGGAAAGGAAGAAGTCAAGGCATTCTGTCTTTGCAGATGACATGTTCACAAAAGACTCTAAAGACTCCAACAGAAAAACTCAATAGCTGATAAACATATTCAAAAGAGTAACAGGATACAAATTTAACACACAAAAATTAATAACCTTGACAGGAGTACCCCAATGGGAAACAAGTAGAAGATCCAGATATTAATCCATACACCTACAAACACCTAATTTTGGACAAAGAAGCAAAAAACATAAAATTGAAAAAGAGCCGGGAGGTGGTGGCGCACACCTTTAATCCCAGCACTCGGGAGGCAGGGGAAGGTGGATCTCTGTGAGTTTGAGACCAGCCTGGTCTACAAGAGCTAGTTCCAGGAGAGGCTCCAAAGCCACAGAGAAACCCTGTCTCGAAAAACAAAACAAAAAAAGGAAAGAATATTCAACAAATGGTGCTGGCATAACTGGATATCAACATGTAGATCCACATCTACCACAATGCACAAAACTCAAGTCCAAATGGATCAAAGACCTCAACAAAAAGCCAACCACATTGAACCTCATAGAAAAGAGAGTGGGAAGTACACTTGAACTCATTGGCACAGGAGACCCCTTCCTAAATATAACCCCAGTAGCACAGGCACTGAGAGACACAATTAACAAATGGGACCTCCTATATATAAATGAATGACAACTAGACCGAGAAAGAAATCAGGAGAACAAGCCCGTTAGGAGTATGATGAAAAAAATCATCGACTGAGTCTAACCAAGGAAGTAAAAGACATGAAAAAAGTCAAATCTGACACTGGAAAAAATTAAAGATAACAGAAAATAGAAAGATTTCCCAGGTCATAGAAAAGCAGAACTAATTTTTGAGCAAATGGACATCTTACCAAAAATATCTACAGAATGAAAGCAACCCAGTTCAAAATGGCAATGCAATTCTTTGCAAAAATTTAAAAAAAAGAACATGCCAAGTTTTAGTGGCACATGCCTTTAATCTCAGCACTAGGGAGGGAAGGCAGGAGGATCTCTGTGTTTGAGATCAGCCTAGTCTGCAGAACAATTTCCAGGAGAGACAGGGCTACACAGAGACCCTGTCTTGAAAACAAAGTAATTGAAAAAGCACACTTAAAATTCATATGGAAAGCAAAATGCTCAGGACAGCCAAACAATTCTGAACAATAAAAATATAAGTGGAGTTATCACTATCTGTAATTGCAAGTTATACTTCAGAGCTACAGCAGTAAAATCAGTATGGTACTGGCATAAAAACAGGCACATTGCTTAATGGAATATACCTGAAGACCCACATATAAGCCCAAGTTCACAAAGCCACTTGGGTCTTACAGAGCACATAGAAAATGAACATTTGATGAAAGAAAACATATTCAACAAACAGTGTTGATCACAATGCATGTATAATTAGGAAATTAGACAAAACCCAACTCTGAACATTATCAAGGCCATCAATACATAATATGATGCCTTAGAACTGTTATAAGTGGCACAGAGAATATAATTCAACTTATAGGTACAGGAACATATTTTCTGAAGAGAACCCTGGTAGCATATATCTTAATATAAATCATTAATAAATGGGACCTTGTGAAGTAAAAACGTTCTGTGCAGCAAAAGACAGCATCTCTTGAGTGAAAAGGCAACTGATGGAATTAAAAAAAATCACCAGCTACATACCTGATATATCTGGCAGAGGGCAAATGTCTAGACTATTCAAAGAACTCAAAGAGTAAACACTAAGAAATTAAAATCTGTAGCATGCACAATAGAAATGCAGCTTCGTAAGTTTGTGAACTTTTCTGAATAACTCAGAAAAGCATAATATCTCTTGGGTTTAGTTTGATCTCTATTCTAAGAGCATGCTTTGTCTGGTACTTTGGGCTTCCCTAATCTTTCTCTAAATCAGCCTCCTCTGCCATGTGGCTGTCTGCCACCATGTGGCTGACCTCCATGTGGGATTGACTCAAACAACATGGCTTTCCCTCCACTCTGCTCCATTATTTTCCTCTGGCCAGCTGCTGAGATTTACAGCTTGTCTTCCCTGATGTGTTTCTCTCTTAAACTCTCATAAAATTGTCCTCAATATTACAAAAAAAATAAGAGGAAGAGCATGCAGCTACTCAGAGAATTCTCAAAAGAAGAAATACAGATAACTGAGAAACTACTTTTAATTTTCAACATCCTAAGCCATCAAAGAAATATAAATTAAAACTACTCTGAGATTTGATTTTCCCCCAGTTAGAATGGCTAAGATAAAAATAATGAGAACAAATGTTTGTGTGGATTTTGAGAAAGAGTAATCTTTGTTCAATGATGGTAAGAGTAAAAATGTTGAGGCCACTCTAGAAACCAGTATGGAGGTACTCAAAGAATTAGAAATTGATATTATGTATGATTCGCGTATGCCACTCTAGAGGATATGCTCAAATGACCCTAAGTCTTCTTTACAGAGAAACTTGCTCATCAATATTTATTGTGTTTTATTCAGAGTATCCAGGAATTAGAAAACAGCCTATGTGTCCATCAACTGATGAACAAATAATCAAAATATGCTCCATAAACTAAATAAAAACAAATAGGAAAAACTATTAAAAAATGATGAAACTAGAAAAGATCATTCTGGTTGAGGAATCCCAGACCAAGAAAGACAAATAGCACATTTTCTCTCATGTGTAAATTCTAATAGTTTTGAATATTCAGATATGAGTACTTAAATGCAAATATCCATGAAATTTGGAAACTAGTAAGGAGTCATTTGTGAGAATGCTGTGGAATTCAGGAGCTGTGAAGGGAGAAAGGGAATAATGGAACTGAAGGGTTAACTGGGACAGGGGTTGGAAGAGCAGAGCTGGGGATGGAATATAGACAGGGGTAACTAACACTACATGCCTTCGAAAATACCATAGAAAAACATACTACTGTAGATACTTTCTAAACACATGCAAATGCATAAATAAAAGGATTTTAAATGGAGCTATCAAGATGCAGGGACAAAGACTCTCATATCCACCATAAGATATTGAACTAAAATCCCTGTGTTAAGGATGGGTTACCTATTTGTGTTCCTTGCCATTGTTGTTCCATAGATGCCTGCAAACATTAAAGACCATTTCCATTAGTCTTGGTTATCCTCAAGAAATTTCATAGTGAAACCCCATTTCTGAAAACACTACATGGTTGAGTCATAGAAATGGAGAAATCACATTGGTATTGGTCTGGAAGGTACTTCTGGATAGCTAGCATTCATGGGGCTGAAAGGTTCAATGCATTCAACCTGGGCATAAAACAGTCATGAATCTTACCTCTAGTGGCATTTCAATTGTATTTTAATAAATAAGGACTGCCTGAAGTTCTGAGAGTGAAACAGTCCCACTGGTCAGCCTTACAGACCAGGTTATGATAACACACAATTATGTTGACTCAGTATTTCCTCATTATGTAACTATTCCTCCGTTTTGGAATGGTAATGTACATTATATGCCATTTTATGTTGGAAGTATGCAATTTGTTTTTTATTTTACAGGAAATTGCAGTTATATTTTCTTGAATCTCTGAAGAGACTTTGAACTTTCAAGCAGGGTTAAGATGATAAAAGACTATGGACACTTTGCTTTATGACATGTCTGCCCATGAGACCGTAGGGACCAGGGAGTAGAATGTGAAGGTTTGAGTGAAAAATGCAATCGATAGTCCCAGGCATTCAAAGACTTGGTCCTCAATTGATGGCACTGTTTGGGAGTACTAGACGGTATGATTTCCTTAGAGGAAGTATAGAACTAGAGGTTGACTTTGAGAGTTTAAAAGTACATATCATTTTGAGTTTACACTTCTTCCTACTTAGAGTTCCAGATGAGCTTCTGTAGTGCTATGTCTGTTTCTTTTCCACCATGATGGACGCTTATCCCTCTGGTACCACAATCTCAAATAAACACTTCCATCCATAAGCTGCCTTGGTCATGGTATTTTATCGGAGCAATAGAAAAGTAACTAATGAAGATGCTTATGAACTTTCAGTGCCGACATTTACAACTATGAAAGTTCCACTTAGAACTTCCTTAGCTATAGCCCAAGGGTTCTTAAAGTTTTGGTAAGGTTTATTTGTGTTTTCACTTAATTATAAACTATTTTCACTCTATGGATTTCCAATAAATCAATGACCATCAAGTGTACATTTTTCATTCTCAGTGTATTTTGTAGTTCCTATAGCTCATTTTATTATTGCTTTCTAGTTTTATTATATAGTTATCTGACAAGATACAAGAAATTATCCATTTCTTTTATATTTGGCAAGATTTTCTTGGTGGCAGAGAATGCTTTCTATTTTAGAAAAGGTGTTATAAGCTTTTATGAAGAATGTTTACTTCACATCTGTTGGCCAGATATGCTACTAAGTGCTTTTACCTATGGGGTAGACTAATTCTGTAATTTATTTTTAGGTTGGATAATGCAACTGCACAGTAGGTTGTTGCATTGAAGTCACACTTTTTTTGGTATAAAGATCTGTTTGACCTAGCATGTACAATGCTGTTCATTTTGCAAGCTACAAATTTTTATATAGACATATGTGTGATTTTATACACATTCTCCATTAATTATTACCTTTATGAATATGTAGTTGTGATTTTATCCCTTCTGTCTTTCTATCCTTATTTCAATCATATTTTATCCTTTTTGGCAGGGCTGCACACTCCTCACCAAGAAAAGAAGATTCAGTAAAAATCCTAGTCACACGTGCACTCTGAGTCTCTTGGGGGCTGGAATCTAGAAACTACTGGTCCTTCTAAAGTCTGCCATCTGGCTAGGAGCTATAGTCAGATCCTCCATAATGCTGGTACTCCAGGGTTCAAAACCTCAGTCCCAGTGATTTCTTGGATCACTAGAGTTAAAGTCTCGGGTCCCCAGTGAACAATGGGACTATTGAGATATAACGTCCCACTGTCAGGGACCCCCTGGGACCTCAGTAGCCAGAACCTCAGACCCACATGCACTTTTGGAACTGCTGGAGCCTAATCCGTAGTCTAATATTGAATTCTGGGTCGGTGTGGTCAAGGTTACTGTTCGTCTCTGATAAGGAGCTCTAAGACTTCTGTAGGCAAAACCCTAGTCTGTGAAGTGTGGGTTCTTTCTATGATGACCTCTGAGGCTGCCATGTCTGAAGCCCCAGTCTCAAACTGAAATCTGGGTCCGATGAAGCCAAAACCCAGGTTCCTTGGTGAACACACTGACATCTTCAGTTGTGGCAAACTGTGGGACAACGATGTCTTTCTTACTTTTGAGACTGGGCTGTGTGTTGTAGCTCAGGATGTCCTCAAACACATTGTGTAGCCAAAGATTAGCTTAAATTTATGATTGTCCTACCTTCACCCCCACAGTGCTGTGGTTAAATGTATGCACCATAATTTCATGTTTAGGCAGTGCTGGGAATTGAATTCCAGGCTTGCTACATGTTGGACACTCTTTCTACCAACTGAATTTGAGATGCTATTTATCTGGGTTTGTGCATTAATTTTCATGATTTTTCTCCCTTGTCCCTTTGTTTTCTTTGGTTTTAGTGTTTCTACTAAATAATAACCTTCATAGAAATCAATTGAACAAAGAATGCCAAATAGGTGATATTCAACATGAAGCACAAATACAAAAAATGTAGAAGAGTAGATTAGAAAAATAAAAGTTTTGAAATCCACAGTTCTGCTACCCATTAAATCCTTCTGTCTGCGTTCATAATGATCACATAGCTCTTGGAAGTCATTTTCATAGATGGAAGAGTTGTAATTCATAAAACACTATTACTATCATTTATTAACCATGTGTGAAACTTAACCTGCAATTGATGGTAATTTATTACCCACAGCCGACAGAAGAGGGCAGTATAGCATGTTAAATCAATGTGAGCTATTTCAGGCTGGGCATCAAAGGAGAGTTGCAATCTTTGAATGGGCTATTTTGAAAGTTTAACGATGCTCAAGAAGCATCAGACGGCAGTCATAAGGTACAATTGAAAACTACAGTGCCCAAGCTTTTTTATTTTTCCGGAGTGCTTTCAAATAAAAGTTTTTGGGGTTTTTTTGTTTGTTTGTTTGTTTCGTTTTAGCTAAGAAAACATGGATTTCTTATGAACTTTGTCTAGAAAGCTGAACAGAGTTGATATTATTTAGAAAATAATAATAAATATCATTTGCATGCTATGTGTCTGTCATCAAATTTAAGTATTTGACACAAATTATCTCATTTATTCTTCATATTGGCCATAGGGTGATTCTCTAGTTTTACAAGTGAGAAAATTGAGGGTCAGGAAAGGTGGAGTTACTTGTCTTAAGTCACAATGATTGAAAGCTTTAATCTATGGATGGAAGGCAGCAATCTGGCATTTAACCACAAACTAAACAACAAAAAATGAACTGGAAGGTATCGCCTCTGGATCAGATTTCTTCATTTCTAATTCAACCATGCTCATTTGCCAACAGTGGGATGCTAGTAAAGTTACATGAATTCACTTAAAATAGATCTAACCATACATACATCGGCTGAATATTGGAAGAAGGCAATAAAGAAAATTTTGTAAGTGTGCAGATGGTTGTCTCTAACGTACACTCTGTTCAATAAATGTTAACTGACTGAGCTGTTTACAAAGAACAAAGTAAACAACTTTGTTCAAAGTGGGCATGATGGCACATATACTTATAATCCCAGTACTTCGGAGGTGCAGGCAAGGGATCAGGAGATAAAGGACAAGTTTGGCTGCAGACTGAGTCTGAGAGCCTAGACTACATAATAACTTGTCTCACAAAAACTGAAAGTTTAAAAGGAAAATAAAAACCAGAAGTGAGGGATTTCTATATTTGAGAATGCCAGAGAACTGATTCAAAAGGGAAGAATGTAATGTTGCAGAATAAAACGGAAAAATAGAAATAGTATTGTGTTAGTGAAGATATATATATATGTTTTAAGCCACAATCAGTTTACCAGCATTCAGTCCTAAGACTGATATTTTAACTAGTTATGTTACTAAGCAAGTTGCTTAATCATGGATTTGCCTCAGTGTCTTTTTAATGTAATGAGATGACTTACCCAAAGAGTACTGTGAAGGTTAAATGCGTCTGTACACAGAAAATACTTAGATCAGAAAGAGTCTTTCACTCAAGATGCACCCAACTGTTTCTGGTTAGTACTATTAGCTCCAGAATCAGGAGGAAAGTTTTTTTTTTTTTTTTAACCAATTTGGCATGTGTGATCCCAGAACTCGTTAGGTGGAAGCAGGAAGATGATGAGTTTAAATAAAAGACAGAATTAAGGAAAGCACGCCTCTTTTTGTCTAAAATGAATTTGTCAAATTCATCTTCATTACTCCAGGCTTCTTTCTGTTTCTCATTATCTCTCACATGACTGTATTTTTTTTGGGGGGGAGCAATTCAAGACAGGGTTTCTCTATAACATTGGAGCCTGTCCTGGATATCGCTCTGTAGATCAGGCTGGCCTCAAACTCACAGAGTTACGCCTGTCTCTGCTTCTTGAGTGCTGGGATTAAAGGTGTGCGCCACCACAGCCCAGTGACTGTTTCTGCACACAGAATAGAATAAAGGCTGAGGAACAGAAAGTAATCATGTTTTCCTGGAAAACATTAAGCAAATTAAGGTAAGCAAGCAAAAAGTTCTTGACTGTCCTATCCATTCTCCTATGAATAAAGAGGCAAAGCTGGGTCTGGTTGGTGGTACATGATTGTCATCCCAGTTTTGTGAAGATTGTAGGAAGAAAACAATGCATTCAAGGCTTCCTTAGGCTACATAGAAAACTCAACACCAGTCTATGAAACTTAGAGTATTTCTCAAAGGAAATATTTTTTAACTGGTGGGGGTAGCTCAGGGGAAGATCATTTGTTTAACATGTGCAAGGAAGGCACTAACTAGGTTCAATCTCCAGCATCATGAAAGAAAAATGGCTAAGTACATTCAAAGTGGCATGTAGCACTGTAGAATCTGGAGATTCAAAAGTGGTTCCTTCTCTCAAAGTTCATAGGGGTTCTGGGGGGAAAGACAACAAATACATAATCAATGGCAAATTTTGGCAATGTTGTTAGTGTTTAAATTAATATTTACCCATTATAGAGTAATAATAAGAGCTATGCTTCTTGAGCTGTGTGCTGCTCAGAAGTAAGAGTGCAAGAATATCAATCGTAAGGGGAAGAGAAGAGCAGACTGTGAAGGTTATTAGTGTGAAGCAGAGTATCTGAGTGGTTGCGCGTGGTCAAGGGAGTCTTTAAGGCTGTCAAATGGCAACTAAAACTGTGACAATGCTTCGGCTCTGGCAAAAGTCTGATCAGATTCCTGGTCAGGTTTGTTTTGAACTGGAAAGTCATCAAAAAGAGGGACTACAAGAGAGCACACGACACCGTAGAATTAGAAAGGCTGGGTGACAAGAAGCTCTGTTTTGGGCTTTTTTCTTTCCCTCCGTTTCTCAATGTTGAACTACATAACTTTGTAAACCTCACAACTAAAAATAAGCAAAAGAACGACAAAAAGCCAAAAATAAGAATACTAAGATAAATAACTGGGGGATGCATGCCACAGAAATGTATATTGTATATGAAGGAAACATGAGGTCTAGTACTCCTATAAAAAGTACATCAGAAAGTTGACATTTCTGACTTTTGTAAATACAGAGACCACAGAGAAAGACGTACTCTAGCGCCCTCTCCTGAATTGTCATGTCTATTTTCCTAAATTCTTGTGACGCAGTTTCAGATTTAAACCGAAAATGTCAAGGACCCTGCACTACAGAGGTCTCTTGCCGCAGCAGCGATGAGGATCCCGGCCAAGACCTTGATGTCTGGTCTGAGGTTACCGTCCACTAGGCAGTAAGCTTATGTTTTTGGAAAATACGACGTCAGTAAGCACTAGAAATAAAGCTGATGTTAGAGAGCCATGTCCAGCAGGTGGAGGTAGAGGACAACAAGAGGGCTTTGGCTACTCGGAAATTTCTAGAACTGAACTGTGATATCAGCGTGTAAGGCTGTGTTCCGGTTTATAAATGAGAGAATTAACCTTTAGAGCTAGCTTTTAGTTATTTTTCATAGGATTTCCAAGAGTGGCTTACACTGCAGGGTTTTAGGAAGTGGTGGAGATAGTATAAGCACGCACACACATGCAAATTTCTGCACTTTTGTAGGGTGTCCTTACCTATCATTAGATTGTAACAAAAAAAATTGGTGAGTGCTTGCTGTAAAGGAAAGAACTCTGGGCTGCAGATAGGATGCCACATTGACTGTGCAGAATTCTAGAGCCCAACTCCGTTTCTAATAGTTATTTGGCTTATTCCTAGCTTGGTGATCCCAGGCTGTCAGCTTGGCTGTGACAAAGTTGCCTCCTCTGTAAAATGGGGTTAATAGCAGTGCTGATGAAATAGCTGGTAAAAAGTAGTTTAGGCTTTCCCAAGAATTAAGTAACTCTTAGCAACTTTCAACATTATAATATATCATGCTCATACAAAGACTCTCAAATTCCATTATCTTCTTTGCTCTTAAA
Source organism: Ondatra zibethicus (assembly GCA_004026605.1). NCBI lineage: Eukaryota > Metazoa > Chordata > Mammalia > Rodentia > Cricetidae > Ondatra > Ondatra zibethicus. The sequence continues at coordinate 26,794 of PVIU01013239.1, read as the reverse complement.
TACAATTTTATGAAATGTGTTTACACATAAGGAAATTTGAGCTAGACAGGCTAAACAACTTGTACAAAATCATGCAACCAGGTCAATGGCAAAGTGGGATTCAAGGAAAACAAAGACAAAAAAGTTCTTCCAGATTTTGGGTTTAGTACTCTTTCTGTTTTATCATGATGCTCTAAAAAACCTTGTGTAAAGGAGTTAGCCTTAAATTCTGACTCTGAATTTCATTCTACAGTTGATAAAGCATATCCTTCTATGGTTTTCTATCCAGTTTTAGCTTACAAGAAGTAAAATGTATCATGGAATCCCAGAGTATCTTACAGAAAGATAACTTCATTACAATGTGCATTGTAAACATTGAAAATTCTCAGGTTTCACATGTTGAAAATTTCCTTATATCCATAACTTTATATGGTGTTATTACGCTATGTTATGTTTTTAGCTATAAAGAAGAATGACATTATGTGGATTGCAGTAAAATGGATGCAACTAGAGATAATCATGCTAAGCAAATTAAGCAGTCTCAAACATACACATACTGTATGTTTCCATTGTGGTTCCTGAATTTTACAGAAATGCAAAAATAATATGTGTATATAGGTTATGAACATAGAAATACAACTAAAATATTTATCATAAGGACAATTAGGACTAATAGGAGGTAAAGGAAGGAGTGGGTGAGGAGGTATAGGGAGTAATATGCTCAATGTACCAATATGCATTTGCATGAAAATGTTCCTATCTAACACAGTACCACATACAATAAATATACAAAATGGTTTTTCTTTGAGGCAGGGTCTCACTCTTTAGCCCTGACTGTCCTGAAACTCACGTTGTAGATCAGGCTGGCCTCAAACTCACAGAGATGTGCCTGTCTCTACTTCCCAAGTGCTGGGATTAAAAGCATGCCTGGTCAACAAAAATGATTTTTAAGTAAAGCTTTCCTTCATATTGATCTGTTGGAAGCTGTCCTCATCAATTCATTACCTTGATTTCCTTTCCTGCTCAACAAACTTAGAGGAAAATTGTTCAACCAGGGTTTCAAAGCCTTCAGATCTGATTTACCTATTAGCTGTCTTCTGTAATGTTTCACTGGTGTCATTCTCATTGGCAAGACCTGTAAGTACAATTCTGAACTTGTCTGTCCTGATCCATGTACTATTTTTCACCTGTTGCTTCTTGAACTCTAAATACCATGCTGATTTTAGTTTTCTTTAGCATCTCTGACCTTCTCCTCCCCCTTTCCCTGTGTGGTTTATTGTCCTATTCTGTTTCATAGGTGTTGATATTCTACATAGTTATATCCTTAGTCTTATGTTACACTCAGTCTCTGGATGACCTCATCTCTCACTCAGCTTCAACTAACACCTGGAGCTAATGGCTATTAAGTTTAAGGTCACAGTCGAGGCATCTTTCCCTAACTTCAGGTTATTACATCCAACTGCCTATCATATAACTCACAAGTGCCTCCACTTTCTCCTAGATCTAACTGTATCATTTCCCTTTGTTTCAGATCTAAGACACTGCCATTGAGCTGCCTTACTAAAATCAGAAACTGGCTATAGTGCTTAAGCAATTTTGGAATTACTGCAGTTGCACTGATACATTATTCTTTCTTTTAACATTTTAATATTTTTGAAAATGAAATATAATTACACTATTTCCCTCTTTCCCCCTTTACTTTTCTCCCTCCAACTCTGTTATCATGGCCCCCTTGCTCCCTTTCAAATTCATGATTCTTTTCTCTTTATCACACACAGAGATATATTGATATATAAATATGTGCACATGTGTTTATATGTGTTATATAATCTATATTATGCTATATATTATATAGTATAAATACATATACTTTATTAAGCCAATTTGTTGTTACTTATACATATATGAGTTCATATACGTACATATATCATTTAATATATAATTTGTGTATATATATATGTGTGTGTGTATCCAATTTATTTTGGATAGCAAGTTAAGAAATTTATCCCTGGGAAAGACAGTTTGTTTTGCTCTCTGCATTCTTTAGTCACTTGTAGCCTTTTGTATAGGGGTGGGGTCTCATAAGATTTCCCCCTTCCATGTTAACATCCTTTTGGTGTTGTACTTCTTCAAATCTTGTTTGGGCAGCTGTATAGTTAATGAATCATATACGAAGCTTTTCTGTCATTTCTAGGAACCATGATCTCATAGCAGATTTCATGGTCCTCTAGCTCTTACAGTCTTCCTACTGTCTCTTCTAAGATGTTCTCTAAGCCTTAGATGGAGGAGTTGTGTTGTAGATATATCAAATAGGGCTAGGTACCACAGCATCACTTGTTTTATGCATTTCTGTGTATTTAGAATTCAGGTAGGAAATATCCTGGTTTAGTAAAGTGGCAGTACAATGTTTTCCTCTGAGATCTATGTCTTCCCTAGCCCTGGGCAGTGGGTTAGGTTTACAGTACCAGGTATGGTTTGCCACCTGTTTGATGAATGAGGCTTAAGTACAATTAGACAGCTGTTGGATACCACCAAAATATGAATACCAGTATTGCACCTTTAGGGATATATTGCCGTATTTCTTACTGTGGTTTATAGGCATCACAGATCAGTAAGACCATTCATTGTTTCTCATTCTTGGAAGCTTGCATACCACCTTCCAGAACTAGGAAAGCTAATCTTCAGGGAGGAGGCCTTCAGGTCAGATAAAGTTCAGATATACCAATTCCTGTGTCCATATGGATGATGTCTTCAACACTAGAAACTTACCTTCAACCTCCGGGAGGTGAACAAGGGCAAAAGCAATAGCCTATATTGTTTTGAGAATCTCTTGGTCTCCCTAAACCAACAAATCAAAACATGGTTTCTTATGTCAGGTACTAGGAGTTTTGGTAGATATTCTATGACTCTTGGGGGAAAGATTGTCAGCCCAGGCAGCATAATTTCATTTAAACTATATGTGTGTGTGTGTGTGTGTGTGTGTGTGTGTGTGTGTGTGTGTGTATTATATGTGATTGTAATAATGCCTTGTGATGTTTTTAAATATACTTAGTGCTTTTTTTCTCTACCACCCACTCCATCTGCATCGTCTTGCCATACACCTCCAATTAAAATCCTCCCTGTTTTTCTCATTTGCTGCCTTCACATCACTTGTACCTGTTATTTTCCTCTCTATTGTTGCCCGCATCGTTTCTTTTTATTTTCCTATTCTTTTAAAGTTACTCAAGGTTATATGCTCATAACTGAAGATCTGGAACAAGAAACCATGGATGAAAAACATGTGCTATTTCTCTCTTTGTGTCTTGGTTACTTTACTCAGTATATGCAAAATAATATTTCTACCTCCATCCATTTACCTGTAATTTTACACCTTTCTTTTCTATGTTCCATAGTGTACATATATCCCATTTTTATTATCCATTTATCAGTTGAAAGATATTTAGGTTTTCCTGTTTTCTAACTATTGTGAATAGAGTAGCAACAAACATGGGCTGAGCAGGTTAAATAGATTATTTTAGCGTACATTCATAGTAGATAAAAATGGGAAAGAGAGAGCTACTCAAAATGAAAATAGGAGCTGGTAAGGAAGAAAAAAGGAATATGTTTGTTTTTTTTATTTCTAGATTGAACTAGAAACTAAATGATGGTGATTTTTTGAGTTGTCAACAATATGAGGAAAAAAATTTGCATGAAGTTTGGTAATCCAATTTGTGATGGTACAATTACGTAAAAATCAGTTTTGGTTTTTAAAAGTACAATAAAATAATAGTACTTACTGAAATAGATGGTATACTAATTTAAGCCAGGCTTCATTGTTGAAACCTAGAATATTGATGAAACTACCCAAAGGGATTCAGAAAATAAAGGAGTCAAAGCATGAATCTCAAAGTTGATTAACTTTCAATTGCTTAATGGGGTTTAGGAAATGACAATAAAAATGGAAATATAGTGTGTAAAGATATGGAAGGAAGTCTAATGGCACCTGATGTCTCAGAAGTCAAAGGAAGGGTATATTCTAAAAAGAAAACAGGGTAAATAGTGAGGAATAAATAATATATCCTTTGGATTTATTGCATAAAATTTACTGAGAATTTACAATAGTTGCAGTTGAGTTATTGATGTTTTGGAATAAGAAACAAAATTAACAAATATGTTACAGACTCATACAACTTCACTCATTTGAGTACTCATTCATTATTTTGAGAATCTATTATGTTCTGATATATTATATGTTTTATACTATATACTATATATAGTATATATATCTAACCTATTATGTATTATGATACTAAAACAATACTTAGGACAGGCATGCCATTCCTTCCTTCAGGGAACATGATAATGTATTTTCTACTTCAGACTGGAGATAGTCAATGTATTTATCAGGTGAAGTGTTTTATAGAAAATATACAGTAACTTTATACCATAAACTTGTCTTCATGATTTCGTACTCCTTGAAAATTTTTGGTTCTCCTAATTATGTCATTTTCAATCATGGAACATAACTGTGCTGGTTACTTTTATGTCAACTTGACACAAGCTAAAATTATATGAAAGAAGGGAACCTCATTTGAGAAAAATGTATCTTATGGATATAAAATCTGACTATAGGGCATTTTTTATTGATTTTATTGAGCTATACATTTTTCTCTGCTTCCCTCCCTGCCTCTCCCCTCCCCTTCAACCCTCTCTCATTGTCCCCATGTTCTCAATTTACTCAAAAGACCTTGTTTTTTACTACTTCCCATGTAGATTAGATCCATATGTCTCTCTTAGGGTCCTCATTGTTGTCTAGGTTCTCTGGGATTGTGGTTTGTAGGCTGGTTTTCTTTGCTTTATGTCTAAAAACCACTTATGAGTGAGTACATATGATAATTCTCTGTCTGGGTCTGGGTTACCTCACTCAATATGATGTTCGCTAGCTCCATCCATTTGGCTGCAAATTTCAAGATGTCTTTTTTTCTGCTGTGTAGTACTCCATTGTGTAAATGTACCACATTTTCCTTATCCATTCTTTGGTTGAGGGGCATTTAGGTTGTTTCCAGGTTCTGGCTATGACAAACAATACTGCTGTGACCATAGTTGAGCACATGTCTTTGTGGTATGATTGGACTATATGGAAGTGTAAGTCATATAATCCCTTTCCTACTCAACTTGATATTGGTCATGGTGTTTCATCAAAGCAATAGCAACTCTAACTGGGATAATAAGGTATGCTTGGAGATATCTGAACATAAGGATTCCACCAATTCAAAATCCTAACTGCAGTGGGGCATGCACCTTGTCAATCATAATCATTTGTCCATTAATCTCTGACTTGAATCTCTTGACTTACCTTCTGCTCTTCTATGCATTTTTTCAAAGTATAAGATAACACCTGTATCTATAGGAGTTAAGTATTTTATTCAACCACTAAATTTTTGCTAGTGATCCGGAAATATTATAACCTTTGTTTTATCTTAACTATCTTTGGGAAAATGTTATGTCAAATCTAATGTTTAGAACAAGAAATGTACTCCATGTCACAGTAAACTTTGAAAACTAAGAGTTTAGTATAAGTATAAAGAAAATTACACCATGGAGTATAACTCAGCTATTTAAAAATAAAATTTGAAAGCAAAATGGGGTACCAAAAATCATCCTTAGTGAGGTAATCTAGACGCAAAAAGATAAACATGGTTTGTCCTCACTTATACTGAGTGAATATTAGCTATTAAGTTAAGGATAATCATGCTACAATACACAGAACACAGAGAGGCTAAGTAACAAGGAGGTTTGAAGGGGGAACACATGGATCTCCTTGAGAAGGGAAAATAGAATAGATTTTGCTGTGGGCTGAAAAAGAGTGGGCATGGGAACAGGAGGGATTAGACAGGTGGTGAGGAGGTATGGAGGCAGAGATTACTGGGAGAAACAATTAGAATCGGGGAGGGGGACATTTCAGGGATGCTGTGAAAACCTAGTGGAATGGAAACTATGATGGTGACCATACCAAATATTTCTAGTGATAGGGGATACGGAACCTGTATTGGCCATCTTTTGTAACCAGGAAAGGCTTCCAGTGGTGGGACAGGGACAACAACACAGCCACAAAACTTTTGACTTAGAATTTGTCCTGCCTGCAAGATGTGCTGTGGTAAAGGTGGTGCAGAAAAATGTGGGAGTGCCCAGCCAATGGCTGGTGCAACTTGAGGTCCACCACACAAGAGGAAGCCCATGGCTGACACTGCCTAGATGGCCAAAAACCAGAGTCTGGATAGCCCAGAGGCAAATGATAGAACCAAATACTACTGGCCAAAAAATGTCAATTAAGTGATTTCTAATGATATTCTTCTATACCCGTAGACCAGAACCTAGCATAATCATCACAGAGTCTTCATACAGCAACCAATGGGAGCAGACAGAGGCCCACAGTCAAACATTTGGCAGAGTTCAAGGAACCTGCAGTAGATGGGGGGAAAGTATTGTATTAACCAGAGGGGTAAAAGACACCACAAGAACACAGCACACAGAATCAAGTAACCTGGCTTCATAGGGGCTCACAGAGACTAAAACAACAATCAGGGAGCCTGTATGGGTCTGAGCTAGGTCCTCTGCAAATATGTTATAGTTGTGTAACTTGGTGTTCTTGTGGGACTACTAACTTTGAGAGTGGGGGCTGTCTCTGACTCTTTTGTCTGCTTTTGGGACCCATTTCCTTCTAATGAATTGCCAGACATAGCCTTGAAATGAGGGTATGTGCCTAGTCTTACTGTAACATGTTATGCTGTGTTTAGTTGATATCCCTGGGAGGTCTGCTCTTTACTTGAGAGAATCAGAGGAGGAGTGGATCTGGTGGGGTGGGAAGGGGGTAACTGAAAGGATTGGAGGGAGGAGAAACTGGTCAGCATCTGATATATGAGAGAAGAATAAAAAATAAAGAAAACATATAATAGCCTTAGTATTGCTCAGTAAGAGCAAAAATTATTGCTATGGCTTGAATATCTGTCACCTTCCAAGCTCATTTTGAAATCTAATTGGCGTTTTAACAGTCTTAAAATGTGAGATGTTTAAGAAGTTTCTAGGCCATTATGGCTCTACTCTCATGAACATATTAATAAGATTATCACAATAGTGAATTTCCTATGAAAAATATGAGTTTGAATGCCAAGAGCTGCTCCATACACAAGAGTTTCAATCCTCCTTTCTCCTCCTCCTTTGGCTATGACTGTCAGGAACAAAGGCTCCTAACAGATGCTTCTGACTTGATTATTAGCTTCAGAGCTGTAAAAATAATCAATAAATTTCTATTCAGCAAAATTTACCAAATATACAATATTTTATAATAGTAGCAAAAATAGATAAAGGATGCTGTTTTTTAACAAGAAAGTAGACAAAGATTTTAATAGTGTTTCAGGAAGTAAAAAGAGAAGACACAAATAAGCAGCATTAGGATACTAGGGAGTTTAGAATAAGCTGGCAGGCAGTGAAAATCAATGAGAGGAAACATAGCTTTCTTAAAAGATAGTTTTGAGATAATTGTCTAAGTTATGTCAGAGGGGTAGTTAAAAACAAATTATTTATGCAATAGGTAAAACTCAATTTTTAAAAGCATTGAAAATTATGATGGTATTTTTTTTAATTTTGGAATAAGGAAGATTTTTGTAAGGCATAAATAAGAAAACCCACATTTCTTAGTTTTATTTCCTGCTGTTGCAAAATACTCCAACAAAAGCAACTTTAACAAAGAAAGTGCTTGCTTTCTTTTTTAAATTCTAGTTTATAATCTATCACTGAGTTCAGGTCAAGACAAAAACAGTTAGTGACATTCCTAGTTAGGTTGTAGAGAAAAATACATGCATGTGTGTTTATTAGTGCACATTGTTTTCCATGTTTATATGATTCTGATCCAAATCCAAACCCCAGAAATGGTGCTACCCACAATAAGCAGGTCTTCCCATTTCAATTAATGTAATCAAGACAATTATCCACAGATATGCCCACAGGCTTACCTAATCTATTTATTTATTTAGATGTTCTTCCCACATTAATTCTCTGTTGTGATAAGTAGACAATAAAAAACAAGCACCACAATCCTATGCCTTGCTAACTTGACAAACAACATCACTTTAACTTTCCATACCTTGTCCCCAAAATCTCCTTGTTTCAATACAAAATACAATACAAGTTTCACAGCTCCTAATATCTTTTAAAAAATTCCAACTCTTTAAATGTCCAAAATCTCTGAGCTTTGAGCTCCTTTAAATCAAAACCAAAGCATTAGGATTGGTGGTACAAAGTAACTATTCTTATTCCTAAGGGGAAGAATCATGGCATCACAGGCAACAACCACACCAAACCAAAAACAAAGTCCAGCAGGAAATACCACTGTATCTCGATGTCCACAGTGTGAGGCTTCTCATATAATCCTCTTGGTTCCAAAGGACTTGGGTAGCCCTACCCTCCACCTCTGCCATCTGAGGGCCACACAGCTTTTCTCCCGCTTAGATCAGCTCCACTCCATAGTTAAAAATCTCCTTGTCACTAGATTACTTGGCTCTGCCTTGACATAAGGGGAGGATCTCAGTACTGCCTCAGTTGGATGCTCCAGGCTTTGTGCAAGCCGATGGGAGGCCTGTCCCTTTCTGAGTGGAGATGGATGGAGGAGGAGTGGGTGAGAAGGGGTAGATGGAAAAGGGGAGTGGATGGTAGGAATGGATGGAGGGGAAACTGGATGGAAAATCGATGGAGGGGTTGGTATGTAAAGGAAATGAAAAAAATGTTATTTAAATAAAAAATCTCCTTGCCAGGGCTCCACAATCTTCCAATTTCTAATATCCTGAGGTCATTATTGCAACTTAAGCTTCGCCTTCAAAGCTTAACAAGGGACTCTGCATGGACTGTGATCATGTCATTTGTCAGCTGGTTTGTTTCCATCTTATGAGCCCCTCAAATTTTTACCTTTGCCTTTATAGCCATTACCATATGAATCCATTGCTAAGTTCTGCTTTCAGTTCAAGATGCAACCTAACTCCCCTGTACTACAACCTTATCAGCCCTTCAGCTGAGCCTCTGGGGAAGCAGCTTCTGAGGATGTTGCTTGTGAACATCAGGGAAATTCTTTACTGTAGGCATTTTCTTCATTTAAGTGAATTGGGATCCTCAAAACCAGAGCTTCCTTGGCGTGTAGGGCCTTGCCTTCCAGACAATCCTCCCATTCTCTTGATGTTGCTTGGAAAGTTTCTATGTAATGTTGGGGGTCTCTATAAATTACTGTTGCTCTATCAGTATTGGTTTAAATACCATTTTGTCTTGAAATCTCTGTGATATAAATCCGTTCATTACCTTAAATTCAACTCGAGATTCTCAGAACATGCACAATGGAAGTAGATGTTTTGGTCAAAATATCACACAAATAATCTACCTTCCAGGTCCCAATAGAGTACTCATTGCTTTCTGAAACTTCAGGAGTGATGCTCTCATTGACACCTTTTCTCTCATACTTCTTATATTCCAAGCTTCCACAAGAATAGTTCATCAAGCCCGATCCATAGAATTCAAGAGCTTAAAATTCATTTGGCCAAGTTTATCACAAAAGTTATGTTCCCCAGTATAAATTTCTGTACTGGTTTTTATAAGAGCATGCTTAGTTCTCTTTGCCACTGTGAGACCATCACAGGGTGTACTTTTACAAAATAATTTCAATGCATCATTGTACAGTATATTATTTGACCATAATATATGCTTTCTGTTGTTGAAAATCATTTTCTATTTTCAAGTAAATGAATAAGATTGCAAGGGGACAGTCAAAAAGGAAATGATATGAAAATAAAGTTCATCAAGGAAATAGAGAAGGCTAACAAACACTTGATCATATGCCAATCTCACTAATATTAAGCGTAGGAACACAAAAACAAGATACCAATTGTAGCTATGAGTTGTGAAAAAGATTTGAGTTTGATAATACTATGAAAAAAGATTATTGAGAGGTTGAGAAATTCTCATATAGAATGTAAATTAATATAGTCACATTTCAGGAACTAATTCAGCAACATACACTAACATTGCATTAATTAATTATTTCTCTGTAACCTAATACCACCACTTAATAAAATTGCTGATACAAATAATAGTTAGAAAATGTTCAGAATGTGATGTTTGTGGGTGATCTTTTACTACTACAAGGTTTGTAATAATAAAAATTGAAATAAATTAAATATTCATAGGTAAGGAAATAGTTACATAAACTGGGATACACTCATGTTCCAGACCCTATGTAAAATATAAAGACAATGTGTAATTTGGAAAATATTTCAACGTTAAAGACAATTACTAAAATATTGTAGAAAAATATACAAAAATATTACTATTTGCACATTAATATAAATATGAACTTATATACTAACAAGTTTTTCACAAATACATAGAAAATGTTTTGAAAGCTATTCACTAAGTATATGCATTTATTAAGTACAATAATAGCAATTTCTGGGTAAGGAATTATGCTTGGATTTGGTAGATAAGGAAGAATTTAAAACATTTCAGTTTTATTTTTTAACAAAAAAGTAGTTTTTTACAATTTTTGTTTAATGTATCTTAATCATATTCACTCCAACTCTTCCCAGATCCTTCCCTCTCCTTACCCACATAACTTCCTCTCCTATATATTTGTGGATTTCTGGTTTTTCAGTCAATCATGGTTGATTAATTCCTTTATCAGTCACATAAGTTAAAATAAGTTAGGATGAAAATCACAAGTTTGCTAAGATCATTATCTTAAAGATATAGAAACAGGACAGGTGATGGTGGTGCATGTCTTTATCCTAGCACTTAGGAGGCAGAGGAAGACAGATCTCTGAGTTTAAGGCCAGTCTGGTATACAGAGCTAGTTCTAGGATGGCCAGGGTTATACAAAGAAACCCTGCCTTGCAAAAACAAAAAAAACGACAAAAAGATATAGAAAAACATACAAAAAATCGAATAAGGCCAGGGTCTAGTGTCCAACCTCATGTAAAAAGCAGAGGCCAAAGTACATTGCTCCATTTCATGCAGATGAAACTGAATGGCAAAGAGCAATCCAGAGGTACTTAAATGGCTCAGGCAAACCAGGAAATGATAGGAATTTGGCTGGTTTTAGGTAGATAGATTTTATTTCAAATCGTAAGCAAATAGCTTTCAAAACAAGATTGCACTGCAAACATCTACCAGACCTGGGAGATATAATAAAATTCATATAGAAATAAAGAGATTTAGTAGTTCCTTATGAAACAAGTATTTTTAATAAAGAAATTAATATTAATTAGGTTGTAAGATAGGAACAAATCATGCCACCTGAATGATGTGTTCTATTATTACATGACTCAAAAGTTTTCAGGCGTTAAGAGTAGGTAGAATAATTGATATTTGAAATATTGTTTAGTTTGTTAGAGGTATTACAAGTACTTATACACTGGGGCTCACATTAAAGGCATAACCCCAGAAGTCCATGGACTTCCCTCTCTCCTTCCTTTCTTTGGTTTAAAAAAAAAAACACAGCCTAACAACAACAAACAAACAAAATGAAAAAATAAACAAAACACCTTGACTAAAGCAACTTGGCAAGGAAAGTGTTTATTCCAGCCTACAGTTATAGTCTCTCATGAAGAGAAGTCGTGGCAGGAAAGGCAGAGGCCATGGAGGAGTTCTGTTTACTGACTTGCTCCCCATGGATTTGCTCAGCTTACTTTCTTATGAACTACCTGCAGTAGACTGGGTCCTCCTACATCAATCTGGCTAAAGAAATGCTCCACAAGCTTGCCTACAGACCAACCTGGTGGGGGCATTTTCTCAGTTGAGGATTCTTTCTATTGACTTCTTTGACTACTGACTTGTGTCAAGTTGACATAGAACTGCTAGCACACCCTAATCTTTTTTCCCTTTCTTTATATTTTTAAAACAATCTTATCTTATATACAATTCCTAGTTCCCTCTCCCTCCTGTCCTCCCGCTCCCTTCAAATTGAATCTACTGAATCTACTTCTCAGAGAGGGTGAGGCCTCCCATGGGGAGCCAACAAAGTTTGTCACATCACTTGAGGCAGAACCAAGGCCTTCCCCCCAGTATCTAGGCTGAACAAGGTATCCCTCCATAGGGAATGGGCTCCAAAAAGCCAGTTCATGCACTATAGATAAATACTGGTTCCTCTGCTAGTAACCCCACAAACTGCCCAAGCCACACAAGTGTCACCCACATTCAAAGGGGCTAGTTGAGTCTTATGCAGGCTCCCCAGCTGTCAGCCAGGAGTCAATGAGCTCCCACTTACTTGCTCGGGTCAGCTGTTTCTGTGGGTTTCCCCATCATGGTCTTGGCCCCTTTGCTCACAATATCATTCCTCCCTCTCTATGACTGGACTCCTGGAGTTTGGCCCAGTGCTAGCTGTGGATCTCTGCATCTACTTCCATCAGTTACTGATGAAGGTTCTATGATGACAATTAAGGTAGTCATCAATCCGATTACAGAGAAAGGCAGTTTAGGTACCCTCTCCACTATTGCTTAGATTCTTAGCTGGGATCATCCTTGTGGAGTCCTGAGAATTTTCCTAGTGCCTGGTTTCTCGCTAAACCTATAATGGCTCCTTCTTTCAAGGTGTCTCTTTCCAAATTTGTAGGCAAATATAAGGAACTAGAAAAAAAACCCTGAGTGAAGTAACCCAGATGCAGAAAGATAAACATGGTATGTACTCCCTCATACATGGATATTAGACATAAAGCAAAGTATAACCAGCCTACAGTCCACAACCGCGGAAAAGCGGTTACCCTAAGATTACCCTAAGAGAGACATACATGGATCGCCCTGGGAAGGGGAAGCAGACATGATCTCCTTAGTAAATTGTCAGCATGGGGGAGGTGGGAATAGAAGGGGAGTGAGGAGGGGAGAAGGGGAGCGGGGAGGAGAACATGAAGGCTAGGGAAGGTCGAGTTGGGTGAAGATCACCCTAATATTTTAACAAGGAGATCTGTGACTTGTGTCACAGCCATGTGTCTCAAAGGGACCACTATCTTTTCTTTTTGAACAATGACTTCATCCTGCATGTTTCTCATCCAAGCTGCCTTTGTCAGGACATTTTATCACAGCAACAAGAAAAAAACTAAGACAATGTTTTAAGTAAATTTATGAATAGCATTGGATCACTTTCATAGCTACTCTGGGACACATCTGGGCCCCAGACCTTAGAATGGACATGCCTGATAGCATTTCAAGTCTCTACTAAATGATGAACCAATAGTATGTGTTATGTCCGTGAATATTATTCAACCATAAAATAATGAAGACATTGGGATGTATTACAATGTGTACAAACTTAAACAAAACCTGTTGAGTGGAGGAAGAAAACACAAGGAGCTCATACTGTTTGATCCCAGTGATATGAGACCCAGAACAGCATGCTTCATGGTTACAAAAAGTGACAGTTGTTGTCTAGAGCTAGGAAGGTGCTGGGGAGAGATGATTTCTACCAGTCATTGTTTCTTTTGAATAGTATGAAAGTGTTCTAACTGTTGCAGTGATAGCTGGATAATCTATGAGTGTACTAAAAGTCATTGAATTGTAAGATTTTTGTTTGTTTGATTGATTGAATTTTTTAAGACAAGGTCTCTGGGTGTCTTCCTGACTGTTAAGGAACTCACTTTGTTGACCAGACTGGTCTCTGTCCCCCAAATGCTGTCATTATAGACACAGAACACCACACCTAGTCCAAATATAAGTTTTCAGTAGGTGAGTCATTCAATGAAAATTATTTGTCAACAATGACTTTAAAAAAAAAAGAAATTTCTTGAATGGATGTTAGTGGCAAGATTGTTTTGCTTGCTAACTAAGTCATGCCAGAGATGGGTAAGTTTTTCTGTGTTATAATATAGAGCATATTATTTGAGTAGGAGCTCTCTGCACATATTCTATGCTTTATTCTTATGTGTCTTTATACCTGTGATACAGCACTGTCTTTTCTGAATTATCTTACTTTTCTTTTCAAATTTTTTTTCTTTTTTTGAAAATTTCACAGATGTTTGCAATGTATCTTGGTTGTATATATCCCATAATTCCTGGTTGCAGCTTCCACTGTCCACCTCACTATATCACTCATCTTTCACCCAACTTCATGTCTTTTTTGTAACTCAATAAGAATGTATTGTGTGCTCATGTGTGTGTGTGTGTTTGTGTCTGCATGTTCGTGCATGTGTGCATATCTGTGTGTTTGTGTGTGTAGTCCCCCACTGGGACATGGGAAACCTACCAATGGCCACTCACCCCAGAAGAAAAGTAGCTCATTCTCTCAGCAGCCACCAAATGAAGATCTGAGCGTAAGCTCATGCTTTTACAGACGACTGATTCTTAAGAAAGTCACCAAAAATGTGAAATGAAGTAAAGACTATGTCTTCAACTGCTGTTACAAGAAAAACTAGATCTACATGCAGAAGAATGAAACTATACCCTTATCTTTCTCCTTGTACAAGACTCAGCTCCAAATTGGCCAAATACCCCAGTGTAATACCTGACACCCTGCATCTGTTAGAGGAGGAAATATTAAATATGCTTCAATTTATAGGTACAGGAAAAAATTTATAAAGACTCCAGTAGCACAAGAATTGAGATCTAAAATTTATAAACAGAACTTGATGAAACTAAAAGCTTCTGCATAGCAAAAGATACCATCAGTTAACTGAAGAAGCATCCTTTAGACTGGGAAAATATTTATCAGGTATACATACATGTTACAGTGATTGTATCACAAATACACAAAGAACTAAAAACTATATATAAACACCAATAAAAGAACACAATTAAAATTGGCACATATAACTAAGCAAAAAGCTTTCAAAAGAAAAACACAAATGGCTGAGAAAAATTTTAAATGTTTAACATCTCAGACATTGGCGAAATACAAATTAAAACTACGTTGAAATTTCATCTTACTCCAGTCAGAATAGCTAAAATATATTACTACTATTATTACTACAACTAATAATAATAACAATAATAAACGGCAGAAAATGCTAGCATGGATGGGGCGCATGGGAATCCTTATTTGCTCTTAGTGACAGTACAAACGCACAAACTTGTTGGAGCCAACATGAAAATCAGTGTGGAGGTTCCTTAAGAAACTAGGGACAGATTTATCACATGACTCAGCTATCATATTCCTAGCCATATACCTAAAAGATCATATCATATATCAGATATTTGCTCATCTATGTTTATAGTTGCTTTCTAGTCACAGTCTCAAAGACATGGAAATAGCCTAGATGCCCACCAAATGATGAATGAATAATGAAAATGGAATTTTATTAAGCTGTGAAGAAAATGAAATTAGGAGTCCTGAAGATAAATAGAGCTGAAAATAATTATTATGAGTGAGGCCATTCAAACCCAGAAATACAAACCCCACAGGATTTTTCTCATATGCATATAATAGCTTTGAAACTTTAGATATGTGTTAATTTCATTACTCATAAAAGTTAGGAAACTGGTAAGGCACTATGGGAGATTTTAAGGGAAGAAGGGGATAGATTAAGATAGAGACCCACAACATGCATAGACTAAGAAGATATAGAATTCTCAACGTGAAATGGGACATCTATACTACTCTCTGTCTCCCATGGTTTAGTGATTATCATGAGATAGGCAGAGGAAAGATTTTTAAGAGAAAGTGGTAGTATGGATTATTGCAGAAAACAAGTTTTATTACTGGACATGGAAAGCCTGTTACACAGACAAAATTAGACCTGTACAAGACTAAGCCATACAAAATCTCAGCCTGAATGGAGAACGGAAGTCACAAGTGAGGGTCAGTTGACAACAGTTGACTCCTGGGAGAGGACAAGTCAGTTTTCTTCTGGGTTATAACTCCTGAGTGGCCACCCCTGCTGGAGAAGATGATGTACACATACTAGCATCACTAAAAGGTCTTAGTTTAGCTTAGAAAGGTAAACAAAGAACACATAATATTAAACAGGAAAGTGATGGAGAGAACAAGTTAGGAATTGGAGAGGTGGGAATCTGGAATGTATTTGACCAAAACTCATTATATTTGTTTATAAAATTATCAAATAATAAAAAATAAAATTTTATATATGCATATAATATGCCTTAGTCATATCCATTACTCTCTCCCTCCCTTCAGTTCCTCTTGCCACCTCAACATATTTCACATCTCTAAATTTTATCTTTTTTTAAATAGATCACTGAATTGAGTCAAATTAATGCTGCCCATATCCATGTGAGGCTGGGATCATCCACTAAAGCATGTGTAATCTACAAATTTCTGCCCCTAAAAGAAAAGTAGCTCTCCATTCTTCAACAGCCATAAATTGATATTAACTCCTCAACTATAGGTGGAATATCAGCAACCACCTCTGCTTCCATGCTTGAATTTTTAGCACTTTTGATCTAGAGGCTTATGTGAAGAACTACAGCTTCTGTGGTCTCACATGTGTAACATCCATGTCCTGTCTAAGAAGCTATCATTTTACAGAATTATTCCCCATCCTCTGGTTCTTAGGATCTTTCTGACCCCACTTCTGTGATGTTCCCTGAGCCTTGGTGGATGATATATGTATTGGCATGTGATGTTCTCTGAATGGTGAAGGACTCACACTCACTCATTTTCAGCATTTTAAACAGTCATGAACTCTGCATTAAGCATTATCCTCTCCAATAAGAAACTTCCTTGACCAAGGTTAGGAGCAGCATAAATCTATGACTGCAGATATACATACTTAGAAAAGAGTTTGACAACATGACAATTTAGCAACAAAATATCAATAGGTTGTAACATAGAGCCTATGACTTTCACAACCCTGGATTTTGACCATATTTAAATTAACAGACATGACTCCCAATAAAGAGAGAACTAGGTTACTTCCATAAATTAGTATGCCACCATTGCACCAGAGGGCACGTATTTTCTCACAGGTCATAATTGTACCATGTAGAATCTAGTACTCAGTAAGGCCATTGAACTCCCCACCCCACTCCCAGTAATTTCTAGTACAATGAAGCTAGCTAGTAAGGAGAGGGTTTCCTTGTCAGTTAAAGGTTTATTTCTCTTTTTTCCTGCAACCAAAGTTAGTATCTTCAGGAACAGGATCTTACTATCTAGTTGTGATGTGCATCAGTACCAATGGCAAGAATCTGTGTTGTTTTCTTGCCTTCCTTTCTTACTAGTAATACATAGGAAGGTAACCTGTTTCAGGCACTGAGAATTTTATTTACTTTATGCTGGGCACATGAGAGGTAACCCATTTCTTCTGGAAGCATCATTGTTCACCCATGTGGGATAACTCTCTTTAAACTATTTTTAACTGTGTTTTAATTAATCAAACATATGGATTACAAAAAATAAGTATGCATGAAGAAGACTTATGAGACCCCACTAGTATATAAATTAATTTATTTTTCAGGGAACAGTGCTGGATGTTGAACCAAGATCCTCATAAATGATCCTCATGAACAAGAAGCAAGCGCTCTACCACTGAGTCACAGTCTTGGATTTCTTAGATAATGAAGTTCCTTGCCTAATAGGTCTATAGGATAGGATGAATTTCTTTTTTCCTGATGTTCTATCCCAGCAAGTTGACTACAGGCAATCTTAGTTACCTAGCAATAAGTGGAAGCTGAAAATTTTCAGTAATATTCCCTCACCTCAGTTTGCCTTGGCTGCATTTGTCTAAGATAGTTTAACTTCCTCATCCTGGAGTGCCATATCTTTGTTACAAAATGTCACTGGAATATAAACTCAGTAAGGTTATTAGTAGTTCTAGTTCTTGTAAGGGATAGCAGAACTCATCAGGAATTAGTTTGCTTAAAACATGACTAACTACTGAGTACTGATTTAGAGACAGACACATGATCAAATGATCCAGTAAAACTTAAGGTTTTTCTTTGAACAATTGAGAAAGATACTTCCTGTTTTTGAACCATAACCTGAGCAGATATAAAGCTCTTGTATATAGGCATGCCTCTTGAAAGAAGACTAAGAGTAATTTTACAAAGAGAGAAAATAAATCAGAAAATACTGAATCCTGATGATACAGCTCAAATCCTTAGATGCAATCATGCACGAAGGCATATTTCCCAAACTAATTCTGTTATAATTTTAACAAACATTTCCTGAATTGTTGTTTTTAAATTTTTATTAACTTTATTTATTAGTTTATTAATATTATTTTATTATTTACTTATTATTTTATTTTAAAACTATATTTACTTAGTATGTGTTTCTCTGTTTGTGTGTGTGTTCATACACTAGCATGCCATGGTGTGTGTGTGTGTGTGTGTGTGTGTGTGTGTGTGTGTATTATTCTACCACTCCATTGATTTTATGGAGCAGACTTAATTCATCGGCCTTTGTATCAAGTATCTTCAATTGCTGAGATATCTATCTCCATGTCCTAAGTACCTGTTTTGTTACAGATATATATATTGTGAATTTAGGCTTCTTTCAAAAAGTGTGCCTAGTAGCAAGAGGTTTGTGTATATGTATGTTCTGTAACAGGCATTGTTTTGTATATAGCAACAACACAGTAAACAAGGTAGATATGGCTCTCTGACTTCATTATAAAGGTCAATAAATTCCTTTGTTTAAACCTATGAGTGTGTTTTTCTTACCTGAACTTAAATGGTCCTGACCAGCACAAGGAGTATGAGGAAGATTTTAGTATTAAAATGACATGATATTTGTTTACTTATTTTTTATCACAATGAACAGCATGTAGTAACAGCTAGTGGATGATTTTATGGTTCTCTATCTGTGCCACTTCTAAAATACTCAAATGATTGTAATAAATATTATTCTACTTCTTATGAATATATATTATGCATTTCACCACACCCACATTCCATAAGTGATCCTTAATAACACGTCATTTCAGAATATCTACAGAGGTGGTACCAATGACGAAGGGCTGAGGAAAGAATACATGAACTCTAGACAATTCCTTGTAAAAGATTCTGTTCCAAACACACTTCAGGCTGGGTAGACAATTACTATCTTAAGGTGATACACAGCTGTAGCATTCTTGAGATAAGCACGGATTGACTCATGTTCATACAATGTGTATTTGAAGACTGTGACTTCAGTTTACTAGCATTGTAGCAAACCTCCAAATTTCACTTCCTTAGCATGTAAAATGAGAATGAAAATTCTGTTAAACCCTAGGGTTGTTGCCCATACTAAGTAAGTGAACAAATTTAAACTTTTCAAAAGTGTCTTGGTGATAAGAAGTGCTTAGAAGTTGTTATTGTTCATGTCACCTTTCAAGAACCTTGGAGTAGAAATTCTGAAAAGCTTCTGCTGTTCTGTGGTCTCCCACAATAAAGCTGTTAACTAAAGATGTAACTAGTGTCCAGCAAGACCCATGAAAGCATCTCCAAATCCATGCACTCCACTTTCATCTGAGCTTAGTGTGACCTATGGTTTTGGTCTTTTTGCTATGCCCCTGGTCTGGTCTCACATGTCATGTTGCATCTTCTCACACACTCTTTAAACATCTGTCTCTCTATACTCTACTATACCATCTCAGTTGGGAAAAATGTCCTCCCACCTTATATCCTTCTCAGATTGTAAATGCTTTTCTTGCTTTTCCTTAATTATCTCCACAGTCTCTCCCATGGCTCTATTTTTTCATAATAGGACTCACTGCAATCCAGTACACACTCTCACTAGTCCTCTGAGAGAGTTCTGGTAGACATCATCAACTACCTCTTTAATGTTAGAAACTGGAAGTCTCTACAGAAAACTTGCCAATTTGGCCCTTGTTCCAGAGAATTGAGTCTGTTTGCAGCTCTTTTGGCTTTGGGCAAACATATCTTAAGCACTTCCTTTCATCATTTCTTCTCTATGTCTCATGTTTGTAGACTTCTCTTAATATACCCAAAAGATTACTTTTCCTAGTTGTTTTGCCTCCTTTTCCACTTATTAGTCTACACATAGACACTGAACATTCCCATCCGTTGCCAACAACTTGCTTACACCAGTGATTAAGTATGCAGGTCCTAACTCAAGACTGCTGAGTTTAAATGGTTTCTTTGTCACTTGTAATGTGTTTAATCTCCTCTAATCCTTAGTTTTTACCTTAGTAACCAAAGTACCAATATGCTTGTTAAATAATAAGGTCTTTGTGAAAATTAAATAAGAAAATATTTTGAACTTCTAATCGTGTAATGAATTTTGAGTCAGTTTAATACTATGTTCACTCAGAATAATATTAGTGGGTTCTCCTCTAAGGCCTAGGACCTATTGAACCATAGGTTCTTGTCACTAATACGTCTGCCAAATACAGGTTTCATCTTGTGGGCAAGGCCTTAAATCCATCGAAAGGTGGTTGACTTTACCCATGATGTCTGTGTCAGTATTTCACCAGTATGCATCTCTTATTTTTAAAAATTGTATTGCCTATATGCACGTCTGTGAAAACTGTTCATGCCTGGGTACAATGAAAGCCAGAAGAAGGCATGATATCTCCTGGAACTGGAATTACAGATGTTTGTGAGCTGCCATGTGTAGATTAGGAGTCAAAACCAGGTAGATCCTCCAGAAGACCAGCACAGCTCTTAACTGCTGAACCATCACTCAGAATTCATGGCAGGGTAATATCAGTGACTAATTTCCTACTCTGGTACTGTGCATAGCTCCTTCCATTACAGGGAAAACTAGGTAGTATGGATAGACCTTCCATCTGAGTGCATTGATTTCTCCATATTCTATGACCCAAGTATATTGTATCTTTCCCAATGCAGTCTTACCACCAAGCTCTGTAGGGTAAACAACAACATTGGAAATCGCCCAAATTCCAGATCAGTAGCAGAGATCAGATCCTCAAAGAGATCATCAGTGAAAATGCCTCCAAACTGAGGAAGGATATATCCATAGAGATACAAGAAGTATACAGAACACCAAATAAATAGAAAAGGCAAGAAAAGTCTTACAGCATGTCATAGTTAAAATACTATATATGCAGAGAAAAGATATCAAAAGTAACAAGAGAAAAAAGTCACATATGCAGGAAATCCATCAGAATAACAGTTGATTTCTTAATGGAAACTTTGAGAGGCAGAAGAATGCAGAGAAATGCATTTCAAGTTGTAAAATTCCTACTGTACCCAAGAGAATTATCTGCCATAGTTGAAAAAGGAAGATAAATTTTACATGATACCAATAGGCTAAAAGAGTTCATGTTCAGAACATGAGACGTACAGAGAATAGAAGTAATACTTTGGACTGAAGATAAGAATAAGAATAACCAAGAGACTGTAGAAAGAAAATAAATCAAGTTACAATACTGAAAAACAAGCTACAGGTAAGAACAAAAACAGTAAATAAAAAAGAAAAGAAAAATGAAAAAAACACAAATGACTGTAATTGGCACACACCTTTCAATCATAACTTTAAATTGCGATAACGTCAAGTCTCCAATCAAAATGCACAGGCTATCTGAATGGATCAAGAAACACAATACAACTTTGTCATCTGCAAGAAACTCCATTTTAATGATAGGAATGGCCTTAAAAGGAAAGGATGGAGAAAGGTGTTCCAAACAAACAGAACCAAGAAGGAAGCAAGCTCTGCTCTCTTAATACAGGGTAAAACTTAAATCAATCAGAAGTGATAAAGGATGGAACTTTAATCTTATCAAGAAGCAATTAGTAAAGAAGACATTGCAATCCTAAAGCTATATGTACATCTATGACAGATTTTTTTTCTGGGAGGATACAAACTACACACGCACGCATACACACACACACACACACACACACACACACACACACACCTCTACTCATGTCAGATAGGGAACTCGGTCGGTACAGATCAGATTACAGATACCATTGAAGTCCAATTTTGTGAACCAATTTATTTTGCAGGGTTTTCTTGCTGTAATATGAGTGAGGGGTTATTTACAGAAGCAGGAATTTACAGAAAGATAGCATCAGCAATTCTTACCCCATGGGTAACAGCTAAGCTCACAAAAGATGGAAACCTGGAGCACAATGCATACCCTACAGGCAACTCAACAGACTGAAGCATGTCCTTCTCATGTGGCCCAGATTGTCTGAGCCTCTTTCAGACAGATGATCTTTGTTCTTTTTTTTTCTAGACATTCCATCAGTCCCTGATTCTTTCAGGCTGATTGGCTAGTCTTTACTTCTTCCTCTACTGTTTATATAATCTTGGGAAAGAAGGAACTTAGTGAATTTGGTCAGTTTTATGAACTTTCTGGAGCTGTTTTGAGTTGTCTAACATGAAGCTTCCCTGCAGGATGACGAGTTTCATTTCCCTGTAAATATCTTGTCCTAAATATCCTGTTATTTTCCGTACCCTTTATATTCTGTATCTTAAGATGAAGAGGAAACTGCTACATAACAACACCAAACTTGGGGACATTTCAGTTTCTGAAAAGCATATTACAACTGATAATTTTGGAAGACTTACCTTTAGGTACTTGAGAATTCTCCACAGTTATTTGTAGAGTATCTAAAGCAATCTGCATACCATCAAAGGTGAATGAGGGTTAAATTTCCATCATTTCTTGCTTGTCGTTTTGTTGATCATTACCATTCTGACTGAGGTAAAATAAAATATCAAAGTTGTTTTGGTTTGAATTTCCCTTAATTAGAAAGTACAATGAATATTTTTTAGTTATTTCTTAGCCATTATTTTTCTTTTGAGAACTCTCAGTTTGGATGCCAGGCCCATTAAAAATATTTTTATTGTTTTTCATAAGTATATATTGTTCATGTTTTTCCCTCCTTTATACTCCTCCAAAATGTTCCTGTAAGTGTTATAACTCTGAAGAAGAAGGATTTTCCAATTCCAATGTCTCTGATATAAAGAGAAAGGTATCCTGGAAGTTGGAAACCAAGGATAGCAATTGGAAGACAAGGAATAACACAAATTCACACTGCACAACAAAGCTCACACAAGAGACACAAGAGGGTGGCTGCCTCTGCTTTAGAGAAAAGCAACAGAACCAAGTGGGAGGCAGGTGTATATAGGGATAATTGAGAGGAGAGTTTTTCAGGGTAGAGATTTCCAGGGTTGGGGATAGGTGGAATTTCAAGTCTTGATCTTGGGGAGAGCTCAAGGATTGGTGGTTTATGAGCTCAGGTATTGGTGTGTTTTCAAAACCAGAAAGTAAGCTCATACTTTTTACCCTACATCTCCCGTTTCCCTACACACCCAAATTCATGATCTTTCACCCCTCCAATGCCCCTATCACTGTCTGTTTCTCTCTCTCCCTCGAAAACAAAAACAAACAAAAACCAGAAGTCTAATAAGATAAAAAAAAACAAATAAAACAAAATGAAAAAATGGTTCACAAATAAACAACAAACATGGAAGCAGTTTCGTGTTGGCAAGCTACTCCTGGGCAAGGGGCTTGCCCTTGAGTGCAGTTAAGAGAAAATTATTTTTCATTTCCTATCAGATTCAATAGTAAATAAGTTCACAAGAGTGAAGTATTGTGTTCCCTCTTCTTTCTCAGTATTAGAGATTTATCTGGTTTGAAATTGTACAGGCATTGTGCATTGTGCCAGTTTCTGTGAGCTCATATGTATATCAGTTCTGCTGTGCTTAAAAGACAATGCTTCCTTGGAGGCACCCACTACCTCATACTCTCCCACCTACAAACCCTTTGATCAACAACATTGATTTTCTTACAAGATACACTAGTGCAAAATTGGCACAAATATTATGGGAATAACCAAGCACTTTTTTACATGATCAGTCATTTCATATGTCATTTTCTGTGAGAAAGAGGTTGTATGGATAAAATATGAGCAAAGAAACATAAATTTTAAATGACATCTTACATAAAAGAAATATAACAGATATCTACAGAATATTCCATATAAATACCAAAGGATATACATGCCAATCACCAGTCCATGGAATTTTCTCTAAAACGTACAACACCCTGGAAAATACACACACACACACACACACACACACACACACACACACACACACACACAATTCTTAGCCACTTTAAAAATATTCTAATAACACCATGTATGTTACCTGAATATAACGCCATAAAACAAAATCAAAAGCAAACAAATTTCCAGTAAGTGCACAAACTCATGAAGGTCATGGGATCCAATATAGAATGATAAATGAGTCATATAAATAATCAAGAAAAAATTCCTGGAACTGCTGAAACTGACAATATAACACAATGAAACCTATAGGACAAATTCAAAGAAATCCTGCAAAAAAGGTTAATCAAAGACCCAAACGTAAGTGCATGTAATTTGAGGCAGATTTTAAAAACATAGATAGGAGAAAAAAAGTATATTCAATAAATGGTGCTGGGGAAACTGAATGTCCACATGTAGAAGAATAAAATTAAACACATATCTTCCACAAAATGGCTCCATGTGGATCAGAGACCTAAAAATTAAACATGAGCCCCTGACACTGGTACCTGAAAACATTGGCAGTACCCTATGTGTTATAGGTATTGAAAAGAAATTTCTGACTAGGATTTAATTTGCCCAAGAGTTCAGGTCAACATATGATAAGTAGGATTTAATAAAACTCAAAAAGCTTTTGTACAGCTAAAGAAACAATCATTGGGTAAAGAGGAAACCCACAAAATAGTAGAAACTCCTTGCCAGTTATACATCTGACAAGAAGTTTTCATATATCGTTTTAAAGTGGTTTAAAAGAAATTTTCTTATCTTCACTGACAATGCTCCCTCCGAAAGCCCAAAACTACCTAATGAAAGTCCCAACAACAAGCAAGAGAAGCCCTCTTTTAAGCTGTTGGTCAGAGTTGTCCAAGAGACTCCTGCAACTTTATGGGCTGTTTCTATTGTCCTTGGTTGAAAGGTCAGTTGCGATTGTTGAAGACACCATGCTCTTCAGACATAGGCTCAGAGGCCCCTTGTTGAGGACCAGCCTCAACAACAACAACAACAACAACACTTATTGCCAGGCGACATATGTTGGGGACCAGCCTCAACAAAAACCACTTCTCACCAGGGTAGAAGCATGGGAAAATAAAGACAAAATCACATGACAGCTTCAGGAGGGAGTTTCAGGGATTATTCAGATCCCAAAATAACCTATGTTTATTTTTTCACAGCTTTTTCTGTGAATGTAAACTGGGGGGAGCAGATAACAAAAGGCTTCATTAACATTCTGTTGCCTAGGTATCGGGATGACTCGAGTCACACTTACTTGGTCAACACTTGGTCATGTCCTCATAAAAGTCCTCCTCCCCAGGTGATCTCATAGTTAAAATGGAAGGAGCAGAATCACCTTAGCATACCCTGACCACCTCAGTCAGGATGGCCCCGAGTTTACTTAGCTTCAAAAAGGCCAGGCGACCACCTCCTGTGTGGAAGGTGCAAATTGAGCCTGTTAGCCAGACAATGGTGGAAAAGGGACCTACCTTTCTCTGCTGCTACAGCCCCTGAGGTGGAACTGACTAGAAATCCTTCTCCTTGAAGAGTAGCTTTCATGATATGAGAAGATGTCATGTAAACTTCCAAAGGAGAAAAGCAACAAACAATCCTATCCAGCTTTGATACCTATAACAAAAACAAACTGCAGCCTGGCACTATACCCCAGCATAACTTTGGGATAACCAACCACCTATCACTAGGTGGAAAATCATGTCTGATATTGGAAACCTAGCCAACTTCCCAGGGTTAGTGATGTCATGGATCTTGGAGAAGAACCTAAAACCTCCACTTTACTAAATGGTTGTTTCCATTTTCTAGTTGTTGTGGTTAGAACAGCAATGAATGTGACTGAGCAAGTATCTGTGGAATAAGATGTCCAGTCCTTCCAATGTACTCCAAGGAGTGATTCTGCTGATCGAAATGCAGTTCTGTGGAGCCCAGTCCTGGTGAATACATTTACAAAACTCAGCTTTTGACTCTACAGATTTTTTTGTCTTTTTCCATTCAAAAATTTCCACTTCCTCCCCTCCTCCCATCCCCACCAGCTTCCCCACTCACTCTCCTCCCTCCCCCTCCGGCCTTAAGAGAGAGCAAGGTACCCTGCCCTGTGGGAAGTCCAAGGTCCTCCCCCCTCCATCCAGGCCTAGGAAGGTGTGCATCCAAATAGACTAGGGTCCCAAAAAGCTAGTACATGCAGTAGAAACAAGACCCAGTGCCATTATCAATGGTTTCTCAGTCAGCTCCCATTGTCAGCTACATTCAGAGTCCGGTTTGATCACATGCTGGTTCAGTCCCAGTCCAGCTGGATTTGGTGAGCTCCCATTAGATCAGGCACACTGTCTCAGTGGGTGGACCAACCCCTCACAGTGCTGACTTCCTTGCTCATCTTCTCCCTCCTTCTGCTCTTCGACTGGACCTTGGGAGCTCACTCCAGTGCTCTGATGTGGGTTTCTGTCTCTATCTCTGTCCATCGCCTGACAAAGATTCTATGGTGAGATTCGAGATAATCATCAGTGTGATTATGGAGCAAGGCCAGTTCAGGAACCCTCTCTCCTCTGCTGCCCAAGGACCTAGCTGGGGACATCCCTGTGGACAGCTGAGATCCCCTCTAGAGCCAAGTCTCTTGCCCACCCTAAAATGGCTCCCTTAATGTAGATATCTTCTTCCCTGTTCCTATATCTGCCCTTCCTCCATCTCAACCCTCCCACTCCCCCAAGCAATCCCAAACCCTTCCCTTCTCCCTTTTCTTTCCCCCCTCCCCTTCCCTGAACCCTACCACAACTCCTGCCTCCAACCCCGTGCTCCCAACTTTTGCCCAGCGATCTTGTCTGCTTCCAATTTCCAGGAAGATCTATATATGTTTTTCTTTGGGTTCACCTTGTTATTTGGCTTCTCT
>PVIU01013238.1:0-56786 GCA_004026605.1 Ondatra zibethicus | reverse complement strand
TTACACCTGTAAGAATGACCAAGATCAAAAACACTGATGACAACTTATGCTGGAGAGGTTGTGGGGAAAAGGGAACACTTCTGCATTGCTGGTGGGAATGCAAGCTGGTACAACCCCTTTGGATGTCAGTGTAGCGATTTATCAGAAAATTAGGAAAAAAAAATTTCAGGTACAGATGTTTGAGAAAAAAAAAAGAAAATTAGGAAACAACCTTCCTCAAGTAATACCACTTTTGGGAATATATCCAAAGGATGCTCAATCGTGCCATAAGGACATGTGCTCAACTATGTTCATAGCAGCTTTATTTGTCATAGCCAGAACCTGGAAACAACCTAAATGCCCCTCGATCGAAGAATGGATAAGAAAAATGTGGTACATTTACACAATGGAGTACTACACAGCAGAAAAAAAATAACGACAGCCTGAATTTTGCAGGAAAATGGACGGAGCTAGAAAACATCATTTTGAGTGAGGTAACCCAGACTCAGAAAGACAATTATCACATGTACTCACTCATAGGTGGTTTTTAAACATAAAGCAAAGAAAGCCAGCCTACAAACCACAATCCCAGAGAACTTAGACAACAATACGGACACTAAGAGAGACTTACATAGATCTAATCTACATGGGAAGTAGAAAGTAGAAAGTAGAAAAAGACAAGATCTCCTGAGTAAATTGGGAGCATCGGGACCTTGAGGGAGGGCTGAAGGGGGGAGGGGAGAAGCAGGGAGGGGAGCAGAGAAAAATGTAGAGCTCAATAAATGTCATGGAAAAAAATAAATAAATAGTAATTAAAAAAAAGAATTAAATCCCAACTTCCTATGTCCTCAGTTGGGTTGGCATCTCTTTTGTTTAACAGCACATTTTATCACACAAAATCTAAACTACCCATCAGGGCTTCATGGTTCTAACTAAGCTTCTGCTCTACTACTGAGATGCAACCCAGCACCCACAACAATACTTTTTAAGTCATGAGCAAAACCAGCAAGTAAAGGTGGAACACAGCTTTTCTCTAGTCACAGACTGGAAGACCATGCTGTATTTCTCCTAACTCTTTTGAAGAAGACATTTTGATATCTTAAGTGAATGTGTTTCGGTGTGATGTGCTGACTGGTCACACTGAAAGCAGACATAACTGTTCAAGAGGATGGAACATGCCAGGTGGTGGTGGCACACACCTTTAATCTCAGTTCTCAGGAGACAGAGGTAGGAGGATCTCTGTGAGTTCAAGGCCAGCCTGGTCTACAGAGCAAGTTCCAGGACAGGCTCCAAAACTACAGAGAAACCCTGTCTCAAAAAAATAAACTTTGCCAAACTCAGAGGTCAGCAAGAAGGCTCAGTCAAACACATTTGATCATACAAGCCTGACAACGTTAGTTCAATTTCCAGTACCCATGTAAAGGCAGGAGAGAAGTCATTCTACACAGTTGTACTCTGATGGCCAAACGCCCACTGTGGTGTGCAAGCAGGAACACATTCACAATTATACATAAGTAACAATTTTTGAAAGCTATTTTGTCAAAATAACCCACTTTAAAAGTTGCTCAAACTGTTGTAACCAACCATTTGATGCTGAAAAGGAAAAATTCCTCAGCACCTGACGATCCCACAAGTGACAGAATCCCTTCAAACACACACACACACACATCCCAGAAACTACCAGAGTTTGTTTTTCCCCTTGTTTTCAACAAGTCCAGTTCTGCACATTGTGCAGAGGCCAACAGACATGAGACTACCTGTGTATTTATTTTATGCTACTATACTTCCATTTTAAAACATATACCTCAACTCCCTGGATAACATCATCCACAGAAACCATGAGGCTATCCAACAGACTCTCAGTATCACCATTTATTATTTATAGCATAAATGGGGGAAGTGGCTCTGATGTCACCAACCCTACCCAGTGGAATCACTGACTCAATAAGCATTTTCACCCTGGAGAAAATCTCACAAGGCAAACCGTTTTGTTAAATTCCGTAGATCTCTCACCTTTCCTCTCTACCATGGGGCAGATACTAGTTGTTACTGTATTAGCAGAGATACAAAGAAACTATCAACGTTTTCAGAGGCAGAAGCCCTTTGTATGTCCATTTGCAAAGGCTGATTTCCTCCCAACTCTCCTGAGCCCAGTATGATTTCCCTCATGTTCAAACTGGCAGGTAAAACCAGCTGTATTTTATTTCTTCCATCAATGAACAAATTCTTCACTTTTCCCAGCCACTCATTCATAGTCCTGTTTCCAAAAACACTTCTGGCACCAAGTCTGAGGTCAGAAAGGGGTTAGGGGGTGTCCGGGGAGACCTGAGCAGTCTGGCTATCAATGGTTTCTAACAGTAAAAGGGATCGTTGCTTCTCTGTGGGCCAAGAATTCCCCTCTTTTCTTTTTAAGAGCGGGTGGCGACCCCTTCCCCCCCCTCTTATTTCCCGAATGATAAAGTTATGGTTTCCCTTTCCTGGGGGATGGAATCCAGAGTACCTGGGGCCTTGCTACACAAACATCCTTCACGGCAGGGTAGGAAACCCTTTGTCCAAGAAGCCTGACACCACAGGGGCCCAGGAACGAGGGCCCTTATCCCACACAGCCTCAGAATCGAGGGCACCCCCAACATCCCAGCCCTACGGGACCTATCTTGGCATCCACACAGCCGCCGTAGCTTCGGGAGAAGGTGCTGAGAGCCCCCTAACCCCCTCCCCCGCACCTAGGTTACGGAGGCCGAAGCGGCCCCAACTGGTCTCGTACTCCCTCCCACCACCATCACCCTCGGCTTGAGCGCGGCTGGGAAGCGCGATGCGGGCCTTCCCGGAGGAATGGGAAGGAAAAAGAAATCCCCTTCTAAAACGAGAGTGCGATGGCAAAGCAAGAGTGAGCGGAGGCTCCTGGAGGAGCTAGGCAGGGGTGCCCGAGACCGGTCAGAGGCCAGCAGGGGGGGGGGCGCGGGGAGCGGAGGCCCGACCGGCCCGGGAGCGCGAGGCGTCAGCAACGAGCCACGGCAGGGGACCGGCAGAGCCCGGGCGGCGGGGAGCGGGGCTGGCCTGGCGCGGACGCCGAGGTGGGCAGGCCCCCGGGCCGCCAGCCGGCCGGAAGAACGGAGGGCCAGCGGGCCGCACTCACCATGAGCTCGATGGTCTTGTCCTCAATCACCGAGTCGGGCTCCATGGCGGCCCCGGCGGCCCCGCCTCGCTCTCCCCGCTCAGCAGCAAACGGCCCGGGCGGAGGAGGCGGTGGCAGCGGCGGCGGTGGAGGCGGCTCTCGCACCCACTCTAGCTGCCAGCCCGCCGGGCCGCCGGCAGCTCCGCCCTCCCCCTCGGCGGACGCAGGACGCGCCGCGGGGACTACAACTCCCGGCAACCCCCGCGGCTCGCGCGGCCTTGTGGGAGCAAGAAGCCGCCCGACCAACTCGGCCAGAGGTTTGCCACTGGAGAGAGTGCGCATCGAGGAGCGCAGGGCTGTAAGTACGGGACGAGCAGACCTGGGGAATCTAGGACTTGCTGGGGTAGGGCCTCGTGAATGCCGCGACTACTCGTCCCATAAAGCCCCGCGCGCGAGGTCTCCTTCCGGCTGGCCGTTCCTGACTTCCTGGCAGCCTGGGGCTCCCCGGACTAGGACGGAAACTCGGAGGCAACTCATCACTTGTCTGAGATCTTTGCGGTGCGACCGATTTCCGCACATGCGCCTTGGGTGTCTGCAGTGCCCACTCGTCGCCTTGGCGGCTGTGCCGCCACCGTGTGTGTTTCATTTGGTAGGGACAGGTGGTGGAGACAGTTGGGTCCAAGGTGTACTAGGAAGTGTGGGGAGGGGGCCCGAGAGTCCGAGGACGCAGCCAAGGGAAGTTGGACATCGCAAGAGCAAGAGTTTGGAGACTGAGTTGGGAAACAGGTGTATGAAGATCTGCTACACTGACCGGGAAGAGCTGAACCGTGAGAAGGAAGCTATTCGTTCTGAAAAGGTTTATTTTTAAGCATTCAGTTTCTCCCGAGTACTGTCCTAAGCCCCTAAGCACTGGGAATCAACTTCGAAAGTAACAGCAGAGACACACACACACCCGTTCTCACGAAGCTTAATTCTTTTTCTTTTTTTCTTTTCCCCGAGACAGGGTTTCTCAGTGTAGATTTGGAACCTGTCCTGCACTAGCTCTTGTAGACCAGGCTGGCCTCGAACTCACAGAGATCCGCCCGCCTCTGCCTCCCAAGTGCTGGGATTAAAGGCGTGCGCCACCACCGCCCGGCCTAAGCTTAATTCTAGTGGAAAGACAGCAGACATTAACCAAGAATTAGAGATGCAATGAAGGAACACAGCTGGAGACTTCCAGTGAACTCCGTGTGACTTCTCCAAGTCTGTCAGTACCCTCAAACCAAAATCCCTCAGGAACACAATGATAGTTGAACAAGGTGGGTTTATTTATAACAAGCAGAAGAGAAGGTACATCATGATGAACTGTGGACGACTCAATAAGAGACCTTAGGTAATGGAGAAGAGGATTTGAGGAGGCTCTGGAGCCAGGGGCGGTCAGGAAGTGGGAGTGTTCTAAGATTGGACACCTCAGTCTTATCTGGGGAAGTTAGGTTGAAGCTAATGAAGCAATTGGTGACAGCCCCTCATGTTAGCCAGATTCAAGTGTTTAGTCTTTGTAGTTAGGCAGTGCTCTTGTTTTATCTGTGTATACAAATGATTATGGAGTGAATGCTCTTGTTTTTGTCTTGATCCGTAAGATAAGGTCACAGAATAGCCTTGTGTGATGTTGGTGGTCTGTGAAGTTGTTTATGTTTTACAGGAGACCTAGCTCTAAGGGCCAGGCCCTGGCTATTATCAAGGGCCTGAATGATTGTACCCAGCCCACTTCTCAATGGCAGAGACTGCTTTTCCATTTCTCAACCGTTTTTTAATCCTCTGCCCCAGTGCAGTGGATGACTTTCAAACTCTTTCCATTTCCAAAGATCAAAGTATTGCAGTTATAAGTGTGCATCCAAATCACAGTGTAAATTCCCTGCAGTAAGAGTTTGCAATTTTATAGTCTTTATCTGGTGGCTTTCACCAAGAGAGTGAAAGAAAAGCAACCGAGAAAATCCCAGAATTAGAGTTACTGCAATTACCTTGCTGTCTGGGTTTCACCAGACAGGAGGGTAGGTTAAATGACCTCTGTTTCAGTTACCTATTGCTACATAACAAATGGCGCCAAGGCTTGGTAGCTTAGAATAACAATGGTTTATTATTTTTTACAATTGTGTAGGTTAGCCAAGCTCATCTGGACCAGTGTGATATAAACTGAGATTACACACGGGGCTGTAATCTGCTGGGAACACATTCAAAATGATTTCTCATCCTCTGGGGCCTCTCTTTTCCACTGGCTTCTTATTATTCAAGCCTCTGGAGGGTGGCTCAAAGAAGGACAAGACCAGTCAACAGATGCTTATCAAGCTCCGATTGCCCCATTGATAAATCAAGTCATATGCCCATAGTGAGTGTGGGAAGTTCTATGGATCCTGAAAGATTAGTTCATTGGAGCTCATCAATATAACAGCCAGCCGAAGGACCCGGCATCTGTCATACAGTATAGCATGTAGAGGTATAACATGTAGGGGTCATGTGAGTATGATCCTCCCATGTGTATGTTTAGCCTACACCACCATCTTCATTGTTTTAAAATTGGTATGTCAGAGCCGGGCCTGCTGGAGCATAGCTTTAATCTTAGCACTCTGTAGGCAGAGGCAGGAGGATCTCTATGAGTTCTTGGCCAACCTGGTCT
The DNA here is from genome assembly GCA_004026605.1 of Ondatra zibethicus. Classification (NCBI taxonomy): domain Eukaryota; kingdom Metazoa; phylum Chordata; class Mammalia; order Rodentia; family Cricetidae; genus Ondatra; species Ondatra zibethicus. The sequence goes on along the minus strand of PVIU01013238.1, from coordinate 51,039 downwards.
ACAAAGCAAGTTCCAGTCCCTGTCTCAAAGAAAACAAAAGGGTGGCCTATCTCTAATCTGAGTGCCCCCTGCCAAAATCAATCAGTTAAAAGTTTCACATTTTAAGCCAGGCACACACCTTTAATCCTAGCACTCGGTAGGCAGAGGCAGGCAGATCTCTGTGAGTTCGAGGCCAGCCTGGTCTACAAGAGCTAGTTCCAGGACAGGCTCCAAAGCTACAGAGAAACGCTGTCTACGAAAACAAAAGTTTCACATTTTAGGAGGTCTAGAGTGATGGACTCAGTGGCTGAGAATGCTTTCTGCTCTTACAGAAGACCTGGGTTCAGGTCCCAGCACCCACAATGGGTGGCTCACAACTATCTGGAACTCCAGTTCTGAGAGAACTGACACCCTCTTTTACAATTCCCATAAGATTTACACTCAATCTTATGATTTTACCAATACAGACTGGGGAATCGGGTGCTGGGGTCAAAGCCTGCTGGCTCAGAGAGGCAGAGGAGCGACCAGCTGGCCTTCCTCCTTAGCCAGTGCCACAGACAGAGCTTCTGTTCTGCTGCCCCAAACCAAAAAAGTCGCCAGACTCAAAGTCCCTCCTCACTACTTCCTGTATGCTTCTCTGTTTGTCTTCCGGACTCCCTCTTTCTCTGTATGGCTACTTCCTGTCGACTAGTTGCTGACTCCACCTCTTGACCCAAGGTTGATTTTATTTAATTAACAAAATCTCAGGGTTCACAGTGTCACGAAATAGTCTGCAACATACAATGATTCAGTAGCAGCTACCTTCCTTTTACAAAGCATGCCTTTGAATAAATAATGCCCCACAGTCACCATTACTCCTTGTTACCCGTGCCACAGTCCATTCTTTGCTACTGTATTAGAATATGTGACCATAGATGACTTATAAAGAAAAGAAATTGAAGCTGGGCAATGGTGCACACCTTTAGTCCTAGCACTTGGGAGGCAGAGGCATGAGGATCTCTGAGTTTCAAGGCCAGCCTGGTCTGCATAGTGAGTTCCAGGCCAACCAGGAATACACAAAGAAACCCTGTCTTGAAAAAAATAATAATAAAACAAAAGGAAAAAAAGAAAGAAAGTAAACTGATTTAATTCATAGCAAGAGCATGATGCCAGGGTCTGCTAGGCATAGGTGAGAGCCTTCTATTGGGCGATGGCAAACAGTGGTCATCACATGGCAAGACAGAGCAAGCTAAGCAGAGAAAGCTCACTTCCATCGCCAGGCAACTCCCTTATTAGCCCATTAATCTATGAAGGGGTTAAATAATTTACGAGAGGAGAAGCCCTCACAACACAAACCCCTCTTAATCCTCACTATGGGGATTCCATTTCAACCAGAGCTTTGCTGGGACATTCACATCATAGCAATCTGCATGCTTCTCATTTGAATGCTAAACCCCTATAGATACCTGAGTTTGCAGCCCCTGGCATCAGAAAACCTCAAAGGTTTAGTCCATTAATTGAAATCATATGCCTCCTGAAAAGAAAAAGAAAACTAACATTAGCTCAAATTCCAAAAGCTCAAAGGGATTAAAAATTCATGTTTATGACAGAAGTGTTACGTAAACTAGGCCAAGGCTTATATCCTTCTCTGGCCTCTTGGACAAGAACCTGGGTGTGCAGGTATTCTTGTTGCTTCAGGCTTGATGCCCTTGGTATCAGCTCTGATCAGAGACAAAGGAAGAAAGGCTTAAGGCAGTTTCTCCCCAGAGTTTCAGACAGCTCTGGGCCAAGGGTTGCAAGGCATTCTGACAGTGAAGAAGTTGGTGCAGATCTATGACCCTCTCTGTGTGACACAGGCCCCAGTAGATGTCATATTGCCATGGCAGAGGTGCATATATTACACAGTGTAAGATAACAGCCAAGGGTCTGGCTTCACATTCCATAGTTAAACGTGTTCATATACAACAGTAGCATGTATTTGGCAGTCAACTCCAAACCCACCCTTCCTAGCCATACTTTGAGAGGCTGCTGCACTTCATCAGCGGAGAGCATGAGCACAGCAGCCCCGCCTCCGTTGTACCTTCTTTCCTTATTGTTCTGGTGGCCCAAGCAGCAAATGACCCTCAGACTGTCTCATGTGTATTCCCCCACCCAGTGTGTGTGGGTGTCTCATGTGTTCATTCTCTTTCTCTTCCCCCTCCCTCTCTCCCCTCTTCCTTCCCTCTCTTCTTCTCCCCCAATCCCTTTTTCAGTATTAGCACTATGACCCCTAACTGAGGTTATCTGCCCAGTGGCAACTTAGTAGGGTACCAGCTTCCCAGCCCCAACTTGTATTCCTTCAACAAACTTGAGCAGAACTTGCCACTCCTGGGTTCCTGACCTTCAGAGACTAGTAAGGTCATGTTTGTTATCTCCAAGCTACAGATAGCTGGGACTTGGGGGGCTAGCTCGCCTAAAACAGTGAACTCCATGAGATCACTTTGAATCAAAATAACACAAATGCCTGAGAGAATATATGTCTTATTTATTTATTTATTAATCTATCAGTTGTGTGTGTTATATCCACATGTGTACAAGTGCACACACACACGTACACATGAAAGAAGATGTCTTCCTTTCTCCCCATTTTGGTTGGGGGGTTGGTTTTTCGAGACAGGGTTTCTCTGTGTAACAACTCTGGCTGTCCTAGAACTCACTTTGTAGCCAGGCTGGCCTTGAATTCACAGAGCTCCACCTGCCTCTGCCTCCCAAGTGCTGGGATTAAAGACGGGCACCACCACCGCCCTGCTTCTTGTTTTTTGAGACAGGTTCTCTCAATGATCCTGACCTCAGCTGACTGGCCAGTGAGCTCCTGGAATCTGCCTGTCTCTACCCTGGAGTTAGAGGCATGTGCCACCATCTCTGGCTTCTACAGAGGGGCTGGGGACTCACACTCAGATCCTCTTGCTTACATAGCAAGCACTCTTGCCCACTAAGCCATTTCACCAGGCGTTTTCCTTCCTTGTGACTCCTATTGAAGGTATTTGTGGGGTGGCATTTTAAAATGCTGCACTTTGATCCATCATGAGTTTTCTAAATTCAAGTATATTATACAAAGTGATAATTATGTGGAGCAAGATTTTGATTCAGCTCTTTTCCACCTAACATCTTTTAAGACCATTAGCAAAGAGAGTATTAGTAAGACATAGTAAAACAATACACTTTTTATTTTACCATATGATAAGATTATGTATCTTTGCTGGGCGGTGGTGGCACACGTCTTTAATCCCAGCACTCAGGAGGCAGAGGCAAGTGGATCTCTGAATTCAAGGCCAGCCTGGTCTACAGAGTGAGTTCCAGGACAGCCAGAGGTGTTACACAGAGAAACCCTGTCTTGAAAAACAGAAAGGAAAGAAGAAGATTATGTATCTTTATCCATCTTTTCCCCCATACACATCCAAACACAAATTATTTTTTGTGCATGTGTGTATGCACATTCCATTTGTGACTGGTTCCCAGGAGGCCAGAAGAGGCATCGGATGCCCTAGAATTGGAGTTAGAGGTTGTTGTAAGCCACCTTGTTCTCTGCAGGAGCAGCAAGTGTTCTTGACTACTGAGCCACCTCTTCTGCTCCAATAACATTTGTTTGTTTGGTTGGTTGGTTGGTTGGTTAATTTGGATTTTTGAGACAGGGCTTCTCTGTGTATCCCTGACTGTCCTGAAACTCACTCTGTAAACCAGGCTCGCTTCAAACTCAGAAATCTGGCTGCCTCTACTTCCTGAGTGCTGAGATTAAAGGTGTGCACTACCACTGCCTGTAACATGTTAAACGGAAAAAGGAAAAAAATGGGAGACTCAGCCAGGTGGTGGTGGCGTATACCTTTAATCTCAGCACTAAGGAAGCAGAGACAGGCAGATCTCTGTGAGTTCCAGGCCAGCCTGGTCTACCAAGTGAATTCCAGGACAGGCTCCAAAAAAGCTATAGAAAAACCCTGTCTCAAATAAAGAAGTAGGAGAATCAGAACAACTAGAGTATAGTAAGGGACTTTTCCAACAAGGAACTGACTTTGTGTCATTGTCTGACTTGACAAGCACTCTTAGTAAAGCTGCTTCCTTCTCAGTATGTGCTGGTTTCAGGGTGGGGCCATCAGGAAGTGCGGTGGATGTGCAGTGGCACACCATGTCACTGTGTCTTGCGTCTCCCTTTATGGGCATGTGTTCTAGTCAGAGAATGAGCCTTTGTCAAAGAGTCAGATACACACTCAGGCCCAGGAATCAGAGAAACAGAAGGAGGCATAGAGGAAGGCTGTGGGGTTGCAGAGCCAGCCTTAGTCAGATCATTGGTACCGTGGTGCATGGGTAACATAAGACCAGCACTTCCCTTCTGCCGTGATATGAATAGGAATGCCCCCCATAGACTCACGTGTTTGAATGTTTGACCCGCAAGGAGTGGCACTATTAGGAGGTGTGGCCTTGTTGGAGGAAGTGTATCACTGTGAAGGTGGGCTTTGAGACCTCATATGCTCAAACCATGCCCAGTGTGACTTCTGCTGCCTGTGGATCAAGATGTAGACTTCTCAGCTCCTTCTCCAGCATCATGCCTGCTTGCACACTGCCGTGCAGCTCACCATGACAATAATGGAATAAACCTCTGAAACTGTAAACCAGCCCCAGTTAAGTGTTCTTCTTTCTAAAAGTTGCCATGGTCATAGCTGGGCAGCCTTTAATCCTAGTACTCAGGAGGCAAAGACAGGTGGATCTCTCTGAATTCAAGGCCAGCCTGGTTTACAAAGTGAGTTCTAGGACAGCCAGGACTGTTGGACAGAAAAACCCTGTCTCATAAAACCAAAAAAATAAAATAAAATAAAAAATAAAAATGGTGTCTCTCCACAGCAATAGAATCCCTAACTAAAACACTTCCCATGCCCCACATCCTGTATACAGATCTCTTTTGTATCCCATCCTAAGCAGAAACAGAGGAGCAGAATTCGGAAAAATATCTTCACAGCCTAGGCAAGCTGACATGATACTAAGTTTGTGTAGCTGAAGTTTCCTCATTAATAAACAAACCTTGTTCATGCACTATCCATGTAGGTGAGTGAGTGTTGCATATTCTGGGACACACGTCTAGTATTACAGGAAAAAGATGTGCAGGGGTGGCTCACTAGCCAATGACTATGGGATCTCAGAAGCACACCATTCTTGCTCATCCTTCGCTGACCTGTACTCAGTCACATGGCCTCAAGCTGGTAAGTGGCCTGCATATAAGCAGTGTTTCTCAGTATAAGCCCTGGTTGCCCTGGAGCTCAGAGATCCGCCTGCCTTTGCCTCCTGAGTGCTGCAATTAAAGGCGTGCGCCACCACTGCCCGGCTCTGCAGATTGTTCTTTGAGTCCAATGGAAAACAAAATATGAACCCCTGGGTCCATGTTTAGCCACAAAAAAAAAAGAGGGTAGGGAAAGCCATACATGATGGTCCCTACTATTCAATATATAGTCACTTAAAAGGTATGAGGTTGTTGGCTTAATTCTTACCACCAAGAAAACAGAGAAGAGAAAGAAAGGAAAAAATGTTGAAAAGCATTCTTCCATGCCTCACAAATATATATATATATATATATATATATATATATATAAAATTTTAGGTAGGTTTCCCTAATACCTACATTTTTAAAAACGCTTTAGGGGGCAGCACACATCTATAGTTAATTACCTTGGAAGCTAAGGTAGAAGAATCACTTGAGAGTTCCATGCCAGCCTAGGCAACATAGTGAGACCTCTATATCAAAAAGAAAGAAAAAGGAAAAAAAAGTCCTCCCACCAGTCAAATGGCTTCCAATGCTTTGTTGTCAGCAACATTAGAGGAGGACTGAACTGAGGCCAAATGAAATTTAAGATTAGTCAGGTGGTGGTGGCGCACGCCTTTAATCCCAGAACTAGGAGGCAGAGGCAGGCGGATCTCTGTGAGCTCGAGGCCAGCCTGGTCTACAGAGCTAGTTCCTTGCCTGAGCGCTTGTGAAAAAAAAGAGCTAGTTCCAGGACAGGCACCAAAAACTACAGAGAAGCCCTGTCTTGAAAATAAAAAAAAAGATATAATTTTAGTAAAATCTGTACTTATGATATTAGTATGCATATTTGACCAATTGTGCTTAATAATTGTAATCACACTTTAATACAGAAAGTTCTCTTAGAGCCTGTGATCATACAAAGTAAAAATTGTAGCAGCACTCAGGAGAGAAGTATAGTAAGATAGGACAAAAGACTTTCCAGCAAAAGAAATATATAATAGCATTGTCACAGTGTGCTTGATGTCAGGAAAAAAAAAAAAAGGACGAAATCCTTTTCAGAAAAAATAAGAAGTTGGGGCAGGGTGGGATGATTTACCCTGGTATGGTGGTGCATACCTTTAATCATAGCACTTGGTCTTCATAACAAGTTCCAGGACAGCTAGGGCTACATAGAGAGACCCTGTCACATGCACGCACGCACACACACACGCACACACACACACACACGAAAAGATTTGGAAGGGATGAGGTGGAAGGTAAGAAGCACACTGCAGTGGCCAGCTTCTGCTCTTCCAGGAGGGGTATTGATGTGGAGATACTGAAGTTTAGTTGTAAAAACAGACCTGAGAAAAACTCAAGAGGTAAAAGGAAGAGAGGGTAAGAGAATGAATGACCGAAGGCCAAACACAGCCATGGCACAGCACAGTTCAGGGGTGAGAAGAAAAAAGGGGGTGAGACAGAAAACAGCACAGGTCTCAGTGCCATGCTGAAGTACAGCCCGAAGAGACAAGGGCCGGGAATGTGCCCAGTCCTTTGGCGCTGGGGAAGTTCCTCTTCCCGGCAGATAGCCCTAGTGCAGAGGCCAGGAGCCATCTTTAAAAGGTTTTGCCTCTGGCTGGAGGTGGGATGGGGGTGGAGCACACCTTTAATCCCAGCCCGTGGGGTGCAGAGGCAGGCAGCTCTCTCTGAGTTCGAGGCCAGCTGGTCCACACAGGGCTACTCAGAGAAACCCTGTCTTGAAGAAAAGGAAAAAAAAAGTCTTGCCTCTGCTTACTGCTTTGGAAGTCAAAGGTCACCACATTTTCCTGTCTCTTGGAACTGCAAGCAGAGTCAGCCGACCCACCAAATGTTGGTCTTGAAAGAGTAGACCGAATCCAAAATGCTAAGAGATCGTGTGGTGGGAAGGTGTTTTGAGATACAAAGGGGACTGTAGAGCTAGGATATAGGAGAAGACTGCAGTCTTACTGAAGGTACTTACGTGGGAGTTTCAGAAGAGAGAGAGCATCATCCAGGCGGTGGTGGCACAAGCCTTTAATCCCAACACTTGGGAGGCAGAAGCAGGTGGATCTCTGTGAGTTCGAGGCCAGCCTGGTCTACAAGAGCTAGTTCCAGGCCAGGCTCTAAAACTACAGCAAAACCTTGTCTCAAAAAACCAAAAAAAAAAAAAAAGAAGAAGAAGAAGAAGAGCGGGCATCTCAGAAGGCACTAGAGCCTCCAGTACCAACGCTGCCATAGGAGTGTGCAGACGAAATACACCCCCAGTAAACTGGTGCTGTAGAACCTCTGTTCCACTCCAGCACATCCTGGAGCAAGGTAGCCAAGAGTCAAACTGGCTGTGCCCACAAACCACTCCCTCTGGTGGCTAGCCTAGTGACCCAGTGAAGGAGGAAAGGCCAATAGTGCATGACCTGTGACCTCTCCAAAGGGAACTGCCGGTCTCAGGAACAGTAAATGCTCAGTCAGCTGGTAACTTTCACCTCTACTGACACAGCTGATCTCTGATGGAAAGGAAACTAGTATGGTTTTTGTTCATTTCAGTAAATGTTTAAAATGTCATACCTGTTTGGTTGGATAATTGCACAGTTTTTCTTTTACATCTTACTTAATTTCCTCACTTATTAATGTTTAATTTTTAATCCTCTTATCTTCTCTTTTTAAAATCTTTGACCGAACCATTTTTTTCCATTCCTTTTCCAAGTTTGTTTTGGTGTGTGTGTGTTGGGGGGGGCATGTTTCAAGATAGGGTTTCCCAGTAGTTATGGAGCCAGTCACTCTGTAGACCAGGCTGGCCTCGAACTCACAGAGATCTGTCTGCCTCTGCCTCCTGAGTGCTGGGATTAAAGGTGTGCGCCATCACTGCCTGGCAAGTTTGTTTTGTTTTGTTTCGTTTCTGAAATTTGTTTATTTTTATTATATGTGTATGAGTGTTTCCCTGTGTGTGTGTTTGGTGTGTACAGTGCCCACAGAGGCCAGAAGAGGGCGCCAGATCTTCTGGACCTGGTGCTCCAGATGGATGTGAATAGCTATGTCAGTGCTGGAAACTGAGCCAGGTCCTTGGCAAGAGGAGCCAGTGCTCCCCACAGCTGAGCTGACCCTACAGCTCCCCCTACCCCCTTATTCTTTCTCGTCTGCTTTTATAATCTCTAACTGGATTTTTTTTCACTTCCCTTTTATTTTTCCTTTTTTGTTTTATTTTATAGTATTTTTCTATATGTTATTCTTGTTGACTAGTAGTGGGTGTGTGTAACACACCCTCCATTCTTTCTGACATTTTCTGATCTATGATCATTGGCTTTAATTGACTACAATTGTATGCATTTCTGTATCTGGTTGGTTTGTGAGTTATTGCTGCTAGAGAAGGTTTTCCCTCCTCTGAGTGCTACTGGAGATTGAGCCACCCAAAAGAAGGCTGTTCACTGAGGTCACCAGATAGAACGTAGGGAGATTTCTTTTGTTTGTTTGTTTGTTTGTTTGTTTGAGACAGGGTTTCTCTGTAGCTTTGGAGCCTGTCCTGAACTAGCTCTTGTAGACCAGGCTGGTCTCAAACTCACAGAGATCCTCCTGCCTCTGCCTCCCAAGTGCTGGGATTAAAGGCATGCACCACCACTGCCCGGTGGGAGATTTCAAAAAAAAAAAACCAAACAAACAAAAAAATCACAAAATACAACACAGAAACACCAGGAAGAGGCAACACAGTGCCTCTGAGAGATGGTAACTGCTTAGTCACCAACCCCAAGAATACTGAAATGAGCCAGGTGGTGGTGGCTCACGCCTTTAATCCCAGCACTCGGGAGGCAGAGGCAGGAGGATCTCTGTGAGTTCGAGGCCAGTCTGGTCTACAAAAGCTAGTTCCAGGACAGCCTCCAAGGCTAGAAACTCTGTCTCAAAAAACAAACAAACAAAAAAAAAGAATATTGAAATAATGAAATGATCACAGCCCCAACAAAGATTCATAAACCTAGCTCTAAAAATCATCAGTGACTTAAAAACAAGTAACTAGTCCAGGGCTGACAAGATAATTCAATGTATAAAGACACTTGGCACCAAGTGATGACCCGAGTTTCAAATCTGCAGTCCACATAGTGGAAGGAGAGAACCAACTCCTGAAGATTGTCCTCTGACCTCCACACCTGCACTGTAGCATATGCACACATACGTGTGCATGCACACACACACACTGTGACAGTTTTGTCAGTTTAGCACAAATTATGGTCACCTGGGGAAAGGGAACCTCAATAGAAGAATTGCCTCCATCAGATTGACTTGTAGGCAGGTCGGTGGGCGTTTTCTTGCTTAATAATTGATGTGGGAGGGTGCAGCCCACTGTGAGCTGTGCCATCTTTGGGCAGGTGGTCCTGGACTGTTTAAAAAGTGGGCTAAACAAACCATAGAGAACAAGCCAGTAAGCAGTGTTGTTCCATGGTTTCCTCTTCAGTTCCTGCCTCCAGGTTCCTGCTTTGAGTTCTTGCCTTGGCCTTCATTAATGGTGTACAATAATCTGTAATTGAAATAAACACTTTCCTCTGCAAGTTGCTTTGGGTCCAAATGCTTTATCACAACAGAGACATACTATAACACACGCATATAACACATACACACACACGTAATTTTGAAATTCATATGTATACAGATGACAAAAGCAAGCAGGGCTAGCTGTAGTTGTCTCTGATAATGTAATCTCCAAGCCAAGATTAGTCAGCAGAGATACAGGAAGGAATACCTCACACGGGGCAGGAAGATGGCAGAGTCCATGTGCTAGACTCTGCAGTGGGTAACCCAGAGAGAAACAGCCTTCAGAAAAGGTTAAAAACTGACATGAGCCGGGCGATGGTGGCACACGCCTTTAATCCCAGCACTCGGGAGGCAGAGGCAGGCGGATCTCTGTGAGTTTGAGGCCAGCCTGGACTACAAGAGCTAGTTCCAGGACAGGCTCCAAAGCTACAGAGAAACCCTGTCTCAAAAAAAAAAAAAAAAAATACAAACTACAACAGGAAAGACTTCAGTCTGTCCTGGAGGGACTAGAATGTTCTGGGGAGCTGTCCTTTCCCAGTGACTGGACTCGTAGCTTACTTAAGAGAATCTCAGAAAGTTGACCTTGTTCTTGGTGATTTATTGAGGGGAAGGTGGGAGGGGAGAAACTTGCACATCAGTGATGGTGGAAGAGAAGATGCTGGGAAACCCCTTTTTGTTCGCCTCCCAGAGCAATGGTGGGATGCCATTTTTGTTTGTTTATTTGTTTTGAGACAGGGTTTCTCTGTGTTTCTCTGGCTGTCCTGGAACTCCCTCTGTAGACCAGGCTGGCCTCGAACTCACAGAGATTCACCCGCCTCTGCCTCCCAAGTGCTGGGATTAAAAGCATGCACCACCGCCATCTGGCGAGATGCCATTGTTAAAAGACCCTTTGAGGTCTAGGGAGATGCTTCAGTTGGCAAAGTGTTTGCTGAGAAAGTGAGAAGATGTGAATTTGAATCCCTAGCAGTGCAGTGGCTCACTCCTGAATCCCTGTATTAGGTGGAGCAAGGAGCATCCCTGGAACAGCTGATTTTGCCAGTGAGCTCCCATTCAACAAGACACTGTCCCCAGGACATGGCTAATTGAGTAAAGATGCCTGCTTCTCCAAGTTTGATCCCCACAACCCATTGGTAGAGGGAGAGAACCAGCTTCCAAAAGTTGTGCTCTGACCTCCACATATGTGGCATGGCATGATGTACGCATATACTACAAATATAAAACCAAAGAGAAGACCAGGCCCCAGAAAATGTCAGCTAACTCACAGACACGGTCTGCTAGAATATCCAGGGACTAAACTGGGAAAGGTGGCAGCGGCTATCAGAAGAGCCGAGTGACACCCAAGCATATCTAGCTTCAGTGGCAAAGCAACCTCTACAAAGCAGGAGACCATGTCCAGGGTCCATCTTGGAAGGTTTGACTTGGCTAGGGGAGCTCCCACCTCAAGAGGCCAACTATGTATGGGAGCCATGGTTTGGTTAAAACAGAGTCCAAAAATCTTCATTTTTTTCAGTAAAGAGCATTTAAACCAGGCATGGTGGTGCACGCCTGCCTTTAATCCCAGCACTCTGGAGGCAGGGGCAGGCAGATCTCTGTGTTTGAGGCAGCCTTCCTTTTTACACAGTTGAGTTCCAGTACAGCCAAGGCTACACTGAGAAACTTTTAATCCAAAAACAAACAAAACAACAATAGCAACAACAAAAAGAGCATTTTAAATTGCCTACAGATGAAGGTAATAGTACTGCAGGGAGAGAGGAGACACCAAGACAACCCTCATCCAGACTGGAACAGCCCTAGGGAGCAACTTTTAAAACATCCCTGCTTGGGGGGAGGGGCTCAGTCCCACCCCAACTTAATGTGCTTGACTTTGTTGACTTCCCATGGGAGTCTTTACCTCTTGGGAGGAGTGAATGGGGTTTGGACTGAAGGGGAGGTGGGGGTGGGGCAGAAGGAGGGGTGGTGGGAGGAGAACTGGATAGAATGTAAAATGAAATTTAAAAAATAATTAAAAAAAATCCTTGCTTTGCTGGCCAATTGGCAGCCTCAGATCATTGGTACTGCGAGAAACTCAGTAAGTACATAATTACACTGAAACCTAACAGTGTAACCATTTTCAAATATTAATCATTCTAATCAATGTGCATGGGATGGGAGGGCTATCTAACTTTCATTGACTGATTTATTTCTACTTTTTTTCCTTCCAAATTTTTTGTTTTGTTTGTTTGTTTTCGAGACATAGTTTCTCTGTGTAGCTTTGGAGCCTGTCCTGGCACTAACTCTGTAGACCAGGCTGACCTCGAACTCACAAAGATCTGCCTGCCTCTGCCTCTCGAGTGCTGGGATAAAAGGCGTGCGCCGCCACCACCCGGCTCCTTTCAAGTTTTTTTGTTAGCCAAAGTTTTCATTGTAGAGGGTTTTCACTTCCTTGGTTAAGTTTATTCCAAGTATTTTAGGTTTCTTCCTCCTTAGTTTTGAATAGGGTTTTTGTTTGTTTGTTTGTTTGTTTATTCACGGTCCCTTCCCTATTCAATGGATATCCTGAAACTCTGAACTGTTTGAGAAAAAAAAAAAAAGGAAAGAAAATCACTTAAAGACACAAGCATAAAAAAGAATGTTCTAGCCGGGCGTTGGTGGCGCACACCTTTAATCCCAGCACTCGGGAGGCAGAGGCAAGTGGATCTCTGTGAGTTCGAGGCCAGCCTGGTCTACAAGAGCTAGTTCCAGGACAGGCTCCAAAAGCTACAGAGAAAACCTGACTCAAAAAACTAAATGTAGGCATTCACATATACAACACAAACCTATAGAAAATTTCCATGGAGGATATTAACGCAAAAGTTCTCAATAAAATATTTGTAAGCTTAAGTGCTGAAGAGATGACTCTGAGGACCCGGGTTTGATTCCCAGCACCTATGTGGGCTCTCACCATCTGTAACTCCAGTTTCAGAGGACCCAGTGCCATTTTCTGGCCTCCATGAGCACTAGGCATCCACATGGTGCACAGACACACATGTAGGCAAAATACCTACACACAAAAGAGAATAATGTTTTGTTTTTTGTTTTTGCTTCCAGACAGGGTTTCTCTGTGTAGTCCCAGCTGTCCTGGAACTCACTCTTTAGTTCAAGCTAGCCTTGAACTCAGAGATCCACCTGCCTCTGCCTCCCCAAGTGCTGGGATTAAAGGTGTGCACCACAATGTCCAGATTTATGCCCCTGTTTTCAAAGGACATGATACTATACTTAAAAAACGATGACGACTTGGAAGGGCCAGCAAGATGGCTCATCAGGTAAAGGCAGAATTCCTTCTCATAAAAATAAACTCTAGCTGGGCATGGTGGTGCATGCCTTTAATCCCAGCACTAAGGAGGCAGAGGCAGGCATGAGTTCGAGGTCATCCTGGTCTACATAGTGAGTTCCCGGCCAGCCAAGGCTATATAGTTAGACCCCGTCTCAAAAACAAAACAAAACAAAAAGCATCATCAGCAAGATACGAAACCAACATATAAAAATAACATGTATCAGTAATGAGCTTGTTGGGAAAAAATTGGTGGTGGTGGGAGTGCTCTGTTCACAGTAGCATCAACAAAATAAAATACACTTGACACAACCCCGCCCCCTTTCACTTTTTTCCCCATGCCCTCTAGCTGAGCACTGAACCCAGCAACTTGGGCTTTCCATGCAAATACCCTTCCACTGAGCTAAACCTCCAACCCCCAGCTCGCATTTCAAAGAGAATAAGAAACAGGTTCTTCTGGAACCAAACATGAATGGTCACATCTGGCAGCACAGACTCAGGGTACCCCCCCCAACAGCTGCCAACTGACACATGTTCCAGCCCTGGCTGGTCCTCTAGCTGTGACCCTGCTCAGCATACTGTGCAAAAGGATTTGAGAGAAGAGGTAATGGTTCTTCCTCCTGAGGATTTTGTACCAACACCTCTGCGATTTCCTCTTCCCCCACCTCTGTAATGCCAGGTCCGCTGTAGATCCCATACATAAGAGGATATGCAGCATTCACCTTTGAATAACAACATAGTAATCCCACCCATGTTGAGGGACTCCCTCCCTTTTCAAGACTGAATAGTATTCTTTGTGTATCTAAACCACCTTTCCCATCCATCTGTTGATGGACACTCTTATGTTGGCTCTATTTCTTCCCTACTGTGAAAAGTTGTGATGAGCGTGAGTATGGACATCTTAGCCAGGCAGTGGTGGTGCATGTCTTTAATCCCAGCACTCAGGAGGCAGAGGCAGGGGGATCTCTGTGAGTTCGAGGTCAGTCTAGTCTACAAAGTGAGTTCCAGGTCAGCCAGGACTATTACACAGAAAAACCCTGTCTCGTAAAACTAAAAAAAAAGAAAGAAACAAAGAAACAAAGAAAGAAAGAAAGAAAGAAAGAAAGAAAGAAAGGAAGGAAGGAAGGAAGGAAGGAAGGAAGGAAGGAAGGAAGAAAGGAAGAAAAGTGTGGGAAATGTGGTGGACATCTCTTTGACAAACTGAGGTCAGCTCTTTTGGGAAAACACCAAAGTGGGATTACTAGACTGATGGTAATCTTTTCGAAGCTGCTGAGGAGACCTTCTGGCTTCCACGTTTTGCCTTAAATTGGTGTCTGTCTGACCTGAGCCTGTTTTGTTTTCCTTTTCCACAAAATAAAATCAATAATATCCATCAACAACGAATTAACCCTGTAGTCCTTAAATCACCGGTTCCTGACACAAGCCAGAGCGACTCCTTCCAACCACAGCCAGCTCGGATTTCCCATAAGGCATTTCGGTATCCTTGCTACAGCACTTAGGTGTGATGACGCCCACTTACCCTGGGTAGCGGAGTCCTGCTGCCTCCTGGCCAGTGTGCTCCGTTTCCAAAATCTCAGTCACCCAGAGTCCATGTCCTAGACAGCTCCACCTGTCTTAAGTAGTCCTTGGAGAGTAGGCTATGAAACGAGAAGCTGTGTGCAGATTCTGTTAAGGAACCGCTCCCAGGAGAGACTGGAAACTGAACAGGAGAAGCCAGGGAGGGAGGGGAAGGCAGAGCGAGCGAGGGGATCCGAGCTGCAGCCTGATCCCACAGGGAGCTTTGGAGTGTCAACCACACCTTGGTGTTTGTCCTGACTTGTTGCGAGGGAGCTGGCCTTTCATACTCCCACTGGGTCCCTGGTTAAGACCCATCCCAGGGTGGGCGGATGTTAGTTCCCAGACACTTTTACCTCCTGGTGCCTGAGGGCAAAGGAGCCTTGGTAGCCCCAAAGTAGAACTTTGAAGGGAGTCTCTGGTATGGACTACTAAGACAAAGGCAACAAAAATGGGTAGGGCAAACCACAAAAGGGGAACCCAAGCTGCCGTGGAGGGGGTTGGGACTCAGTGATGGGGCTTGTGCATGAGGCCCTGGATTCAGTCTCCTGCACAAGTCGGGGAGCCTGGAGGAGCACCCACAACTTCCTCCCTTCCCACCTTGGCTGTCTGTCTCCAGCTGTAAGGAAGCCAAATGCAACCCAGTGAGTGGGGAGACGCACGACCTGGACTGTTAACCTGATGGGCTGGGTACGCTGTGGTGACCTGCAACCCGGAGACCTCCACAGCTAGGAGCCCATCCTTTGATCAGGCCTCGTGGTGTCCTGTGCTCCCAGGGGGCTACGCTCTCTGGGGTCAGGAGGAACTGAACTTATTGAAGAGCTACCATCTCATTCTTCACTGGCTTGGAACACAGCCTCTTCCGAGGTTGCTTACTGGAAAGAGGGGGGGCGAGCATATGTTTGCTTTGCTGTGTGCTTCCACGCAGGTGGGGCAGTCACATGCCATCGGGCAGACTGACGACGACTTGCTCTCTGCCCAGTGACTAGAAGGGGATTCAAGTGGTATATTTAGTTGAATATTGACCAGCCACTTTCCTTTTTTTTTTTTTTTTTTTTTTCGAGGCATGGTTTCTCTGTAGCTTTGGAGCCTGTCCTGGAACAGGACCAGGCTGGCCTCGAACTCACAGAGATCTGCCTGCCTCTGCCTTACGAGTGCTGGGATTAAAGGTGTGTAACATCAACACCCGTCTCACGCTTTCCTTTAAAAAAAAAATCCTGTTGTTGAGCTGTGTCCCCAGCCATGCTTTCCTACATACTGCAAGCTTCTAAGTATAGTACAAGCTTGAGCTGAGTGAGATACTTTTCAAATACAAAGGTAGAATCTGGCAACTGGATTTGACTCTCACTGCTCATGACACTCGGTTCTTTTTAAATCTTTTGGTTTCATCTGTCTGCTGAAAATTTCCGATCATCTTGTGTTTTCTTGAGCTCAGGGAGTTTGTGGGAGTCAGGCTACTCCAGTACTGAGAGCCCCTATTTATCTGTTTCTTTCCTCTCCCCTTCTTTCCCTTACCCTTCCTTCCCATCTCCTCTCCCCTCCCCCTATTCTCTTTCTTCCCTGGTCCTAACCACTTCTAATTCTTCTGTGATCTGAGTTCAAAGGAAATGGTTTCACCTGGATCCCTTCCGGTGTGCACTTGGTGGGCCCTGGAGACCTGTCAAAAGCTCAGCTCTGCCTTTCTGTTGCTCCTTCTAGGTTTGGAAACCCATGAAGGGCAAACCACCCAACCCCTTCCTGGGGCCCCCATCCCTGCTTGAATCCTGGCCAGGCAGTCCTTCGCTGTTGTGTGGTCTCATGTGTCTTCAAGTAGAATTGCTTATTTTACCCAGCCTTTCTTTCTTTTTCTTTCTTTCTTTCTTTTTTCTTTTTCGAGAAAGAGTTTCTGTGTGGCTTTGAAGCCTGTCCTGGAACTAGCTCTTGTAGACCAGGCTGGCCTCAAACTCACAGAGATCCACCTGCCTCTGCCTCCCAAGTGCTGGGATTAAAGGCGTGCGCCACCACCACCCAGCTCCCAGCCTTACTTTCTCCTTTTTCAAGGTTAATTTGATAGTTTACATGTGTATGTACAGGTATGTGCCCATGTGTGAGAGAGCCCCCAGAAGCCAGAAGAGGGCACTGGATCCCCTGAAGCTGGAGCTACAGGCCATTGTGAGCCGCTTGATGTGGGTGCTAAATCAATCTCAAGTCCCCTGAAAGAGTAGCAAGTGCCTTTAGCCACTGAGACCCTTGCCCAGACCCTCTGGCTGTCCTCACTGCTAGTGCTGGTCCGGATGACCTCATCTGCCATCATTGGGCAAGGAAGTTCTGTCGCCATGGTTACTAGACGTCTTGTTAGCCAGATCTGATGGACATCTGGGGTACCACAGAGCTAGGGTGTGGTGCCTCTGCAGGCAGCATTTGAGGCTCTGCTAAAAAGCCTGATTTGCCTCAAGAACCTGCAATCTTTTTCCTTCCTTCTAAAATCTCAAAGCTCTGTGGGCCGGTCTACTCCATAGTGCCTCGGTCCTTCTCAGCCTGTTCATTCCCACTCTTCTTGCAGCTCTTGGGGAAAAGCTATCTTGGCCTGGCATTTTTATTTGGCCCAAACTCTCTCTCCTTTAGCCTCCTGCCTTTAAGCCATTTATTCCAGCCAACCTTAGTGCATGTCATTCCGGAATATACCGGTTCATTATACATATACATGTCATTCCAGGAGAGTGTGGCTCTTCTGGCGGGTGTCCCTGGTTCTCTGGGGCAGTGTCAGCCTGAACCAATGCTCTGCTCTCCCAGGCCTGTCTTCACGGGTGAGCTTGCCGAAGACAGTGCCCAGGCATTACTCATGCCTTTATCCCCAGCACTGGGTGCATTAAGAGGGGTCAATTAACAAAGGATGATCTCATTTCCCCAGTCCTCCACATCCCTTAATGCACTGTGGGTTTTTTTTTTTTTTTTTTGCCAGTCTCCTGAATTCTTGGAACCTCACTTTTCTAGCCTTTAATGACAAGCATGCCAGGTGCCTGCTCGCTTGCATCTCGACCCCCTCCCCCGCCAGACGAGCAGTGGATGATGTGTCCACACCAACAGCAGATGTCCAGAGGCCGGTGCAGCACCATGGTCGCGGCCTGCCCTCTGCTGGTCACAAGATTTCCAGGGGCAGCAGTAGCTCAGTCCTAAGCAAGGAGCGGCTCTTCATTCTTTTATACCTTGTGAACCCCCTGGGTATTCCACAACGAGTACGAAGTCCTTCTCAAAAACAATATTTTAAAATGTGCAACAATGAAGTACGTCAGCTATAAACGAAACTGATCATAATGGAAAACAGGTGTCAGCAATTTGGGAAAACCGTAGCCACACAGTTTATAAACGACTGGAGTAAGGCAACGTGTGCACGTATATAGTAAACCTGATCCTGCTGCACAGGCCTTGCCACTACAATTTAAAAATGAGGAAAAGGGTGCAGTGTGGAGTGTCCATGGTTTCCACCTTTAACCCCAGCACCGGGGAGGCAGAAGCAGGTGGGATCTCTGAGTACAAGGCTTGTGGAGGTCCAAAAATGTGAGCCTATTTCCACCTTGCCTAAAGGTAGAGAGTTTCAGCTTGCTCAAAGTTGTTGCCACTCTACCCTGACCAAAGGTCAGAGAATTGGAGCTTATTTCTTTTCCTTCAAGGTTATTGTCTGTTTCTACCTCAAAGGTCCCACCTAGATCTCAGAGAGTTTTGCTCTCTCAAGGTTATTGTCAACAGGTATGGCTAATATCCAGACCCTGTATTTCAGGTATTGAGAAGTAGGCCTGTTTCTACCTCAAACTAAAGTCTAAGGATCCATCCAGCTAAGATAACAATGGATTCCACCCAGGGAGTGCTTTGCCTATAGAATGTTTTGGTCTAGGGTGTGAGCGTTACTTGTTTTGTTCTAGCAACAGAATGCTTAATTAAGAATGTAGCTCATAATTTTTTTTGGTTTTTCTTTTTTTTTTTCTTCTTTTAAAGATTTATTTATTTATTATGTATACAGTAGTCTCTGTATTCTGTCTGCATGTGTGCCTGCAGGCCAGAAGAGGGCACCAGACCTCATTACAGATGGTTGTGAGCCACCATGCGGTTGCTGGGAATTGAACTCAGGACCTTTGGAAGAGCAGGCAGTGCTCTTAACCACTGAGCCATCTCTCCAGCCCCTTTTTTTTTTTTGGTTTTTCAAGACATAGTTTTGGAGCCTGTCCTGGAACTAGCTCTTGTAGACCAGGCTGGTCAAGATCTGCCTGCCTCTGCCTCCCAAGTGCTGGAATTAAAGGTGTGTGCCACCACTGCCCATAATTTTCATCTGGCCTGTTCATTTTCCTTCTATCATGTTAATGCAGTTTTTTTTTAAATCTTACTCCTACCTTTTGGGGTGTTTTAAGCAAATGGAAATTAAATGTGAGTGGATTTTAGTATTCACTGGAACTCCCTCCCAATACTATCCTGTGTTTCTGTTTTATTATTTTCACTTGTGTCTTCATTCTCTTTGCTTATTTTTCTAATCCCCATTCCCCTACCCTGGTAAGTGGTGTACTTGTCAAACTGGTCTCCGATAGAGGCTAGCCTGGCCTACAGGCAAATTCCAGGACAGCCAGGGCTACACAATGAAACCCAGTCTTGAAAAAAACAAAACAAGCAAACAAAATAATGATACTGAGTAGCCAGAGAGCATATACTTCTTTCCTCTCTCAACTTAAAACAGAAACTGCAAAGTGTGGCCCTCTGCCTAATGGAGGAGGATCTTGCTAGGCAAACCTGGGGAACACCCCTGCTTTCCCATTCTAACCAGAAAGAAAAACAGTGCTTGCAAATTATCTTGTTATTTTATTAGAAGCATATTTACATTATTTTGTTTGCAGAGAACAGTTTACAAAAATTTTACATGACAATTGGAAATGACATACACATTACATCTATCCTTCATGAGGGGAAACATAAGTTAGTTACATTTACTCGGCTGAAGACATCTCTGCCTGTCCCTATATAGAGAACATTAGCACGGGGCATGAGGAATACTGCATGGGCCTTGTCGGCAGCAGGCATTGCACATATGCTAAATGATGAGGCTGGGAGACTAGGCTAGACCCCACTCAAAAAGGCACAGTAGAGCAACCAGGGCTCAGGTGGCACTAAGCATGGAAGCAACAATCGCACAAAGGACCAGGACAGTAAGAATGATAAGTCAGGAAATGATCAGAGACTTTATCTGAACCACAAAACTGGAATTTTGCCTAATAGCCACTGTCAAGTCCACTGGACGCCAAAAAAAAAAAAAAAAAAAAAAAGCAGATTGTAAACAATGACAGAAGCAGCCCTGCCCACTTGCCATCTCTCTCTGGGTCCTGCAGGTGTGCGCAGTTTGTTTCTCAGTCACCTGCATCAGAGAGAACAAAGTCAACTGTTCCTCACGACCCCTCAGTGTGAGACGCGAAGGCAAGCTGATGCTTGCTACCCTGAGAACTATCACCTTCTTGGACTCTGTGAGTTTCTTTACTGCACACGAGATCGGGGAGCCCTAAGACCTGTTTTCCTATCTTTCTATCCCAGTCCCTCCTAGGCACCCAGTTAGCATCTGGGGAAACTTTCCAGGGAATTGCCTCAGCATCAGGCAGCTGATGGAGAAATCCTGCTGAGGTCTGAGCTACTCACCAGCCTCAGCTGCCCGAGTCCCCAGCAGCAGCAGCAGCAGCAACATTGGGAAGTGGCTTTTTAAAGAGCATCTTCCTGAGGCAGCCAGCCATTTCCATCTACTCTAATGGAGCACGGAGGCATCAGAGTCAAGAAAGGTTTGTTTTATCAGTGAACACAGGCTGGGTGGGACAGCTGCTTTTCTAGGTTGCGACACATGGTGGCCTGTGGGGCTCAGCATCTCAGAAGGCCACCTGAGCCACCCCAAGGCCCAGAACCACGGGGGCTCAGTATCTTTGCTTCTGCATGTTCCTGGGAGCAGGAAAGAATTTCTTCGGGAAGAACAAAGTCCAAGGGCTCACGAGGCTTAGCTGAAATGTACAGTGGGACTCCAGGACGGGACTAGGGCAAAGGCTGAGTCTTCCCAAGCGGGCGAGGGTGAGACTGGCATGTGCTAGGCAGCAGAAGTTGGCTGTGCAGAGGAGTTTACTCCTGAACACAGGATCCTGGGTGCAGCCAAATGAGTTGCAAGCTGGCAGTACAGCCTGTGCCTTCTCTGAGCCCTGGTGCCAGCACTCAGCATGTCCCCACCAGCTGCTCCACCTGCCATGCTCAGCGGCCCAGGATCAGGCTCAGGAGGCAGCAAGCAGGTTCCACAGGAGGCCATGTCAGAGGCAGTCAGGGTGGTGTCAGGAGACCAAGTCACACGCGCGTGTACGTGTGCGTGTGTGTATGTGCTTGCCCAGGGAGAGAGATGAGATGGGATTAAATGGCAGGACCCAGCAGGGTGAACATTTCAGGCCTCCCTTCCCCTATTCCCGAACCCATATACACAGTCCCTGACATCAAACACCAGGTGAGCTGGCTAAAGCAGGAGAATTTCAGAGGACACCCCTGAAATCTGGCTGCTAGGAACTGAAATGGCTGTTAGGGATACTTTCAGACACTGTGACGAACTGCCGGGGGCGGGGGGGGGGGAGGAACTCAAGGATTACAATAAGGATGAGTTCACGGTGACATCATTGGTAGTACTTGTGCTCACAAACAGTAGAGCTGGTGTTTTGGCAAACAGGAGGGGGCACACCCATCACGCCAACTCCCTGATCCCAATAGCCCAAATCACTTCCAGGTGATGGGAATGTGAGTCTCGACGAAGTCATCCACCAGAAGCACCAGGGCGGCTCTCTGGACAACTGGGGCACGGCAGGCTGGGGGGCTGGTTCGAGCAGGCGCAGAAGCAAAAGAGGTCCTGAGTGACTTGTTCAGAGAGGCCCCAGTGGTCATATGCTGCCACATCGCCCGCCACTGCCCAGAGGTGGGGGTGTTAGGAAGAATCCCCAGAGCTGTAGGGGAAGAACTTGCTGGCTCTATTGGGTGTGGTGGGTCTGGGTTCTGCCTCCTCGCTTAGTTTGAAGAACATTTCCTGTTCCCGCTTCTTCTGGTTCAAATCCTCTTCCAGGGCCTGGGGAAGAGAGGGCAGATGGTACTCAGTGGGATGCCAATCGTTCCAATGGTAAACAGCACGACCTTCTCCGGACAGCTCCCACCCAGACTCCAAGGAAGGGGCAGAAGGTCTCTCCTTCCTCTCCCTGAGGTGAACACCCCCACTTCACCTCTTGCCAGGCACCTTGTGACCTGCTCACAGGCCCAGTGTAAATCCTGAGGAAATGCTTGTAAAGGAGTCAGGGACACAGAAAGGACTCTCCTGGCGGGGAAGAGAGCCAGATGAATAAAGAAAAACCAGGGGAGAGGATCTAATAGCAACAAAGTCAGAGATGGCGGACTGACGCCACCTCCTTATCAGGACACTGTGTGCTAGGAAGACAGGCCCCTCTGCCCCTCTGGGGGTCTGATCCTAGAAATATGGGGCTAAGCTCCTCAGGCCATGGGAGGCTGCTTTCCAGCCGGCAGGCAGCACAGGAGCGTCCTTTGGTTATGTGCTCATTTATCCAGACAAACCAGATCCTACCAGAAAAGCCTTTCCTGAAGATGCTGAGACACAGTGCCAGTTCAGAAAGGAAGTGGAAGAGGCGGTGGAGAACAGGGACCATCAGACAACTTGTCAGAGGAGAAACTGGATTTATGCAAAATCTTTACTTAAAGGCTAGAAATTTTTTTTAAAAAGCCTGGAAAATCACTATATTGCCTGATTGTAATGTAATACATTTGTAAACCACGTAGCCCAGGGATCCAGTGTGTGACCCGCAGTAAAGGGGTCACTAAAAGTTCTCCTGCTGTGTAGGCACAGGATCATCTAGTAGATCACCCAATTTCAAAGCCAGGGAGAGCTGAGCATGCCCACTCCAAATGTCCAGGATGTTCCCAAATCTGACAACTTTGAAAGTGCTAGTTTGATGCTGCAGTGAAAAATCCACCTCTGACCTCACAGGGCAGGTGGCGATCAAAACGTGGGTCTGCCAAAAATACCTTCTGGCGCTGGGCGGTGGTGGCGCACACCTTTAATCCCAGCACTCTGGAGGTAGAGACAGGAGGATCTCTGTGAGTTCGATGCCAGCCTGATCTACAGAGTGAGTTCCAGGACAGGCTCCAAAACTACAGAGAAACCCTGTCACAAAAAATCAAAAACCAAACCAAACCAAACCAAACCAACAAACAAAAAAACCCTTCTAGCTGTGTGCAGGGACCTGGGAGACACAGCTGAGTTTCTCTAGACCGGGTCTGTTAAGATGTGAGCATGGAATGTCAGCAGAGGCTCCTGTACCTGAACACTCAACCCCCAGGCAGGTGGGGTGGCTAGTGAAGCCAGGGTCACGGGTGTGTGGGGGGTTTGAGGGGTATAGTTCTGCTCTGCTTCCTGCCATCTGCCTCTGATGTGACCAGCGCCTCAACCTCCAGTGTAGCCAAAAAAAAAAAAAAAAACCTTCTGTCTGGTGTTCCACCACAAGACGAGAGAATTAACTAAGGGGTCTTGTTCCCCAGACATCTCATTATACATATGCAAATATCCCAACCTTGGAGAAGGATCTGAAACCCCAAACCAAGCATCTGCTGGAGGGACTGAAGCCTGCAACTCAAACCTCGCCTTCTGCCCACCACAAGCATTCCTAAGCAAAGACTTCGAAGGCCACGGGCAGCAGCGAGTCTCCTGCTGTGCGCCAGACGGTAAATATTTAAACAATTTTTTTTGAGAATGTCATACACGAATACTGTATTTACCTATTTCTTCCAACTCCCCCACGTGTCCCCCACTACTTCCTCTCTAATCCGTGACCTCTTCTTCTTTGGTTACCGTTATGAAGTATATACACATGTGTACATGCATATATCCATATGTATATGAATACAGCCTGCTGAGTCCATTTTCTGCTGCTCATTTGTATATGTGTTAGAAATGATTGCTTGGCTGGGCGATGGGGGCGCACGCCTTTAATCCCAGCACTCGGGAGGCAGAGGCAGGTGGAGCTCTGTGAGTTCGAGGCCAACCTGGTCTACAAGAGCTAGTTCCAGGACAGGCTCCAAAGCTACAGAGAAACCCTGTCTCGAGAAAAGAAATGATTGCTTGGGGTTGGCTAACTTCTCGGGGGCTCATCCCTGGAGAAGACTGATGCTTCTCTCGACAGCCATTTAACTACCTCTAACTCTTCATCTAGAGTGAGGCCACGTGAGATTTCTCCCACCCATGCTGGCCTGTCAACCTATATTACTGTCACTGTGCAGGCCCTGTTTGAGTGATATTGTTGAGCTTTCAGGGGGGCAGTTTCCCTGTCTATATGGGAGACACTCTGCTTCTCAGACCAGAGTTTCTGCTGCAAGGCAAAATCAGCCATGCAGAAGGCAAACGAACGGGTTGCTTTCTCATCAAACTTATTTACAAATGGGTAGTCGGACAGACTGAGCCACAGGCAGCCGTGTGCTAACACTAGCTTCTATAGACACATTTTAAAATGCAGATAATAGGTCTGCATTTTACAGTCTAAAGAGGCAAACTGAGGAGGGAGAGCCGAAGACTCTGAGGCTCCCCTCTGTCCTCACAGTGACCCCAGCAAATCAGGAAGTCTGGCTCGCTTGGAAGGAAGTCATCTGAATTCTTCTAAAAATACTCCTCAGGGCATGATATAAGGGGAGGGCAGTGCTCAAGGCTGCAGACCACAAAGCAAAGGCACAAAGGACCATCACCTCTGGGCCACTGAGCCAGCAGCCACACAGGCAGCTGTGACAGAATCCTGCCCTGAGGCAGTGCCACAGGCGGAGTGCAGGGCCAGCTCACCAAGCACACGCCTGCAGTGCTTCCAGGAGCCCAAGTGACTATGTCAGGTCATGGGCATCAGCTGGGAGAGACGACTGCTCATTTTCAGGATGTGCCCCCGGAAAGAGATGCCCAGAGCTGGCATCTGTGATGCAGAGCCAGCTGGAACACTGGGTACCTGTGGGTTTAGCGTCACAAGTCCCAGCAGGCCACAGCCTGCCTCCAGTCCAGGTACACAGTGGCTATAAAAGCCCTCAGGACATCAGGCCAAGTGGGGCACAAGGTCAAGGGTAGTTTAAGATGGCTATTCTGCTTTGATACATGCTGTGGGCGAATGACCGTTAAATGGCCCTACGATCTCATCTCTACCATGACTGCACTGAGGCCTACAATGACTGTGCTAGTCACTTGTCATTTCTGCAACAAAATACCCGTCAAAAGCAATTAAGGGAAGAAACCGTCTGTTTTGGTTCACAGTCTGAGGGTCCAGCCCATCACGGGGAGGAAAGATGGCAGGAGCAGGAGGCACCTGGCCACACTGCTCAGGCCCTGCAGTGAGGAGTCTGTCAAAACGTCAATGAACTAGGATGGGTTCCTTCTCTACAGCTAAGGGCCCAGTCCAGCCTGACTCCAGCCTGTGAGACCCTGGAGATGCCCGGGAGAGACCCCCAACTTTGGAACCCTGTTACTACAGAGTTTGATACAGAGTGTGGCTTAAGCTGTTAAGTCTATGGCTGTTTGCTTTGGTGCTGCGGATGAACACAGCATCGCACGTGCTAGGTAGGCAGGCGCTCTCCCCTCGAGCTGCACACTAGCCCAAGCACACTGATTCAAACATTCGGAAACCAATTCAGAAAGTAAACTAGCTGGTGCTGGCCTTCGATCTCACAGAGCAACCCCCCGGGAGAAACTCCCCACAAACAGGGCCTCCAGCCTGGCAGCTCGACTGACTGCTCCTCACAACAGGTCCTCTGCTTCCACAGGGCAGGGGTCCTCTGCCTCAGGTGCACCAGTGCACCAGGGGGCTGCTATCCCAGGGTACAGAGGGCTACCAGTGTTTAGCACAACAGGTAGGTGGGTCCTGTCTCTCAGGGACAGATTAATTTTAAGGATGCCACAAAACAAGGATCCCAAAACAGGGAGGCTTCAGATGTCCTAGGCAGGTACCTGTGGTATGGCACCCACCAGCCCAATTCAGTACCTTCTTGCGTGGCCGCAGCTTGTCCCGCCATTCCTTCAGGCTCTGGTTATGGCTCTCATCCAGGGCCTTCAACTTCTGGGTTTCATGTTCTACCAACAGGTGACACTTTTCATTCTGGAAAAGGCAGAAAAAGGGTAAAAGTGAGGAGGTAGAAGCCCAGGGAACCAGACCGCCTGCACCCTCGAGGGCACTGCAACTGCCATGGGCTTATTATGCCTTTGCCATTATCCACGATTCTTTTTGTTTTGTTTTTCGAGACAGGGTTTCTCTGTGGCTTTGGAGGCTGTCCTGGAACTAGCTCTTGTAGACCAGGCTGGTCTTGAACTCACAGATATCCTCCTGCCTCTGCCTCCCGAGAGCTGGGATTAAAGGTGTGCGCCACCACTGCCCGGCTACCCACGATTCTTTCACGTGGTAATACAGTTGCAACAAGCTGCTACAGCAATGCCTAGAGGACTATTCTAGAATACAAATGGTAATAGTTTTTAGTGGGTAAATTTACAGAAAATTTGCAATTTTCCTCTGCAAGTGTGCATGCACATGCACGTGTGTGTGTGTGTGTGTGTGTGTGAGAGAGAGAGAGAGAGAGAGAGAGATGTGGAAGGGGATGTATGCTGTGAATATATTTTATTATCACTGGTTAATAAAGAAGCTGCTTTAGGTCAATGGCTTAACAGAGTAAAACCAGGCTGAAAGAGATATAGAGAGAGAGTAGGTGGATCCGGGCAGTGGTGGCACACACCTTTAATCCCAGCACTCGGGAGGCAGAGGCAGGCAGATCTCTATGAGTTCGAGTCTAGCCTGGTCTACAAGAGCTAGTTTCAGGACAGGCTCCAAAAGCTACAGAGAAACCCTGTCTCAAAAAAAAGAGAGAGAGAAAGAGTAGGTAGAGTCAGAGAGAAGCCATGTAGCCACTGCTGGAGACAGACATGCCAGAACCTTGCTGGTAAGCCACAAGCCTCATGGTAAAATATAAAGACTAAATGGGTTAATTTAAGATATAAGAGTTAGCCAGAAATACGCTTAAGCTAATGTCCAAACAGTATTGCAAATAATAGTTTCTAAATGATTATTTCGAGTCAGAGCAGCAGGCAACGAATGAGAAGCCTCCAACTACACGTATGTGTGTGTGTGTGTGTGTGTGTGTGTGTGTGACATGTGCATGTGTGGACATGCATGCCATGGTGGACATGTGGAGCCAAAGGACAACTGTGGAATCACTTCTCACCTTTGCATGGTTCTGGGGGTCAAACTGAGACTGTTAGGCCTGTGTGCAAGTACTCTGGTCACAGAGCCACCCTGCCTACCTTTCTGCAGATTTCTTCTGACATTGTCTAAGTTGTCTGTTTTTTGCACCCTGTCCTGGAACTCGCTTTGTAGACCAGGCTGGCCTTGAACTCACAGAGATTCACCTGCCTCTGCCTCCCAAGTGCTGGGATTAAAGGCATGCGTCACCACCACCCAGCTGTTATCTGTGTTTTTAAAAAGAGTTTTGGGCTTGTGAGGTGACTCAGTGGGCAAAGCACTGTCAACTTGGTGACCTGAGTTTGGTCCCCAGAACCCACTCTGGAAGGATGACAGACTGGCTCCCAAAAGTCCCCTGAACTGCACATGTGTGCCAGGGCGTGCCCAAACTCACTCATATACATCATAAGTAAATAAATAAACTGCAGCCCGCAACTCCTGGTCTGAAGCCACCCTCCTGCCAACGCCTTTCAAGTGGCAGGACTGGGAGTGCATGCCACTGCAGGTGTGTGCCACTGCATCTAGCTATAGTATTTTTTTTATGGCAACCCAAGCAGACTAAATCTGTGTGTACAATTATTTACCTACAGAAATTATATGTATAGTTGTGCATTGTCTAGTTACATATTATATGACATATGTAACTAATATATAATATCTCTTGCCCTGTGTCATTTTCTTTTCTTTTTTTTTCTTTTTTAAAGTATAAGTCCCATTTTATTTTTCCAAGGTGTTTTCTTCTGCCTTTATGAAGCCACTTTACATGGGCTTTGGTGGAGGCCGTGGAGCAGCACCAGCAGGTCTAAATCATGGTGGGGGTGTTCGGTCCTTCCGAGCTTCCCGAGATCGATTCCTGACTATCTTGCTATGAATAGCACAGCTCACACAGTAATGCAGCTTGACATGGAGCTTGGGGAGCACATAGGCATCGAAGACACTTGCTTTGGATATGTCCCTGACGGCAGTGGCCTCTACGATGTTCCGAATGACGAACTTCTTAATGGCCTTGTCCTTGGGCACGCCGCGGGCGCAGTTAGTGCAGCGAATTGGCTGCACATGGCCGCGGCCCTTTTTGGCACGACCGTTGTTTCTCCTTTTTTTGGTCATCTTGGAGCCAAGTCCCTGTGTCATTTTCTAAGGAGAGATCCCTGGCAAGGAACAAGGCTGAGGCTACCCCATCTCCACGGCACACTCTGAGGTAAGTCATCTGCTTCATAAATTTTACCTGAAATCTATCTGGTAGACAGGAGTGAGGTTCCCACTGGCTCCCTGAAGGACTCAGTCCTGTTATAGGACTGTCTAAGGAAGGACAGGCCTTTATCCCCATACAAGGGCCCTTCAGGCTGGGGCAGGAGAGACCCTCAAAAGGGTTTTATTTTGAGCCTCAAGCTGAAAGTTCTGGGAATTTACAAATTGTTCTAATCAGGAATACTCAGAGCAGCACTGTGTTGCTGTGACCGACTGTGTGAGGTGTGTCAATTGATGAGGGTCTCTCAATCAATATTCACATAATGCCCTGAGAGAGAAATGCAGTGCTTGACTAACGCCCACACAGAAGAGTCCCTGCTTGGCAACTTCTAATGCTGGCCATTTCTCAGGAGTCTCTCTGCCTCTCCACAAATTTCCACCTGGGCCCAAAGGCCTGAGCCACTTCCTGAAGGCCACAGAGGATGGAGTGGGGGGGACGACTCTGTCAAGAACAATGCCTGGCTCAGCCACAAGGGGGCCCCAAGTACCAGTTCCTGGACTGGGCCTTCAGGTGTTCCGCTGTAGAAGTCCAGACAGGGGTGCTAGGTCTGTCAAGTTCTGATGGACAAACACCTCCTGCTAGCTGATATCCCTAACGCCTGGGGCCAAGCTAGGAGCAGGAACACCCAAAGCCAGGATTCTCCCACAAGCAAAAGAACCACATGGCAGCTCAGGCCCAGGAGCGCGAGGCACTTTCAGCTCTGTCACCTGCTTCACAAATCTACACACCAATCCCGCCACACGGGAGTTATCGCCTCCACCCTATGGCTATTTTAGAGGAGGCATGTCTGTGAGGGTCGTACAACTGACCCAGCGTAACACAGACTTAGAGCAGTAAGGCAGGCTGGAATCGGCACACCTGGGCCTGCCTGACGAGGATGTGGCCCTGCTGTGGAGTCCATGGCCTCTGAGCACTGGCTGCCTTGGGGAAGCTGAGGCACGGGGCTGATTACCTGCAGCTGCTGCAGCTCGCTCATGTTGCTCTCGCACTGGGCCACCATGTCCCGCATCTGGTTCTCATGTTTCTGCTGCTGCTGCAGCCTCTCCGCCTTCTGCCTCTTTTCTTCCTGCTGGGAGAACTGCAGAGAGAGGATGCTACTGAGGGTGCTCGCCCGGGTGGCTGGGTGGGGGCTTTGCCTGCCTCTGCCTGAGTCAGTGAGGCCCCTCCCAGGGACTGGGCAGCAGCGCTCAGAGCCCAGCCTACCTCAGGCTATGCTCTCACTACTGAAACTCCTGCCCTGAGTGGAGATCCAACCTCTGCCCCACACTGGTAGGGACCTTGACAAGGTGAGGTGACATGTGCTAGGACAGTATACACAGAAATCACACGGGCCTACGTCACACAGAAGACATAAAAGGGGGGTCTTGGGTGAAAACAGAGAACACCATGCATATAAAAGCATAGGATCGGGACTGGAGAGATGGCTCAGTGGTTAAGAGCATTGGCTGCTCTTCCAGAGGACCCAGGTTCAATTCCTAGCACCCACGTGGCAGCTCACAACTGTCTGTAACTCCAGTTCCAGGGAATTTGACACTCTCACAGACATGCATGCAAAACAACAATGCACATAAAATAAATATTAAAAAAAGTGTGGAATCATGAAAGGGACCCGTACATGACAAGTGTCAAATGAGGACCTGTCTGTCCACCAGGGGAGGAGTCTCCTGGGCTACTGAAGCTCCCAGGCCCTGAGTGGCTTACACATTTCCTCCCAGGACCCTGTCCTTCCATGGCCTTACCAGGTCCCTCCGTGACCACTCCCCACAGTCTACCGGGTGCAGCCCCCCACCTGCTTGATCTTCTCGCGCTGCTCGGAGGCACTGCCCGCGCCATTGATGTGCAGGCTCTTCTTGTACATGGCCATGCGTGTCTTGCCATCGCTCCTCTGGATCTTGGGGAGCCGCGCCTTCTCCTGCTGCTGTCTAATTTTCAGCTGCTCCACCATACGCTGGTTGTAGCGCTGCATCTGCTCCCGTTCCTGGAGGGACACCAGGCAGAGGTCAGGGGAGTGCTAGGCACAGAGGGTGCTTTGGAGCCAAAGGTCAGTTCAACACGGGAGCCAGGGCGTCAGATCAGCACAGCTGTTAGTTCATATCTACGGTTCAACATTATCTGTTCTTTAAAATTCTTTCTTTTTACATTTACTTATTTTATTGGGCGGGAGTGGGTTAAGCATGAGCATGACACTCAGAAGACAAGTTATTCCGCTATGAAGGTTGTGGGAATTGAACTCTGTTCTTTCTCTTTTGGGGGGTGGGGGTGGGGCACAGTTTCAAGCAGCCCAGGACTGCTTTTGAACTGACAGAGCCCAGCACTGAGGCGCTGAGGTGAGCAGAGGAGCTGTCTGCATCATCTGCGGCCCTCATACAATTTCCTTGATTTCTGCCCCTCAAGCAGGGCACCCAGGAGGCGGTCACAGCAGCCCCTCCTGGGTGCCCCGCATCCCACCCCCGCCTCACCTTCTCATGCTTGCGCAGCAGGTCATGCCGTTGCAGGAAGTACTGGTCCTTAAGCTGCTGCTTCACCAGCTGATGCCGCTCCTGCAATTGGTGCTCCTCCATCTCCCACAGGGCTGCCTCGCGGTCTGCGGAGGACACACCACCCACACAGTAAGGAGTGGATGGGGCCAGAGACCAGACAGATCTCCCGCCCCCTCCCCATCCCCAATCAGACTCCTGCTGGGACTGATAACCAAACCAGTGCTGGGCTCAGAGGAATGAGTACCTAGGCTACCTCATTAAACCACATTGGCTGATCTGAGTGGAGCTGAAGAAACTAAGAGATGACAAGCCCCAAGCAGCCTGGGAGCTTAGGAGCTGCGGCAGGTCAGCAGGCAGGGGGCAGCTGGAGCTGGGATGGGGACAGAGGCCCCAGCTTCCTCCTCTACCAAATGGCACAAGCATACCCTGACGAGGAAATGTTCTTCAAAGACACTGTTAAGGAAAATCTACATTAGCGCCCCTTCTTTTCCACTGGGCAAACGAGAAGGGCTCTGACGGAGAACCTGTGTGGAGATGATGCGGGTGAGAAAATCCCATGAGGAAGCAGAGGTCCTCAGAGGGCACTGATCTGCTGGATCCTTGGGCTTCCTTGCCTTTCTGTTGCTTCTAAGCCATTTAGGCTTGGAATTCACTTAGAGTAGCATCAACAGATCAAGACGCATAGGAACTCTCCCCAGGGCAGCTCCCTCACTGTACGTTAGGCTCATAGTGGGAGCTATCTTATAGGTGAGGACCGCATGAGGTCGGGGTGAAAACTGACTAGCACACAGTGGGGCAAGTGGCGGTTACACAAGCTGCTGCTTCCGTGTGCTTTGGTAACGGCTATCCTTGCCTCCTTCCTGACTTCCCAGGGGCCAGGGGTGGGAGGGTTGCCTCTACTTCCATCATTCTGCGTGACTCTGGGCCCCACCTCGGAGGAGCTCCTGCTTCTTGCTGAGGCACTCTCGCTCTTTGTCACAGATCTCATGCCTGTTTTCTATGGTGAGCTTCTTCATGGCCAGCTCCAGGTCCTCCTTCTGCTTGGCTACAAAGTCTCGGTCCTGAGGGAAGGACAATGAGGCTTTACACAGAGACGGCTTGGGTGACTTAGCACATACGCACGCTCTCTCTCTCACTGTGAAGATGAGGGCCTGTCTGCCTCTCTCACCAGCCTTGGTTTGTTTGTTTTAATTGTTTATTTCATGTGTTTGAGTGCTGACTGGCATGTATGTACCACATGTGCCTGCGGAAGCCAGAAGAGGGCCCCGAGTCTCCTGGAATTGGAGTTATAGGTGTCTTGTGTGCTGGGAACCTAACCCAGATCTCCTGCAAAAGGAGAAAATGCTCTCTGCTGAGTCTCTAACCCCTAGCCCTGTGTTTAAAAAAGTTATCTGCTCATAATAATTGTGAGGGTGAAGCCAGGCGGTGGTGGTGCACGCCTTTAATCCCAGCACTCGGGAGGCAGAGACAGGTGGATCTCCGTGAGTTCGAGGCCAGCCTGGTCTACAAGAGGTAGTTCCAGGACAGGCTCTAAAACTACAGTGAAACCCTGTCTCGAAAAACAAAAAAAAAAAAAAAAAAAAAAAAAAAAAAAAAAAAAAAAAGAATAAATAAATAATTGTGAGGGTGCGGGCTGGAGAGATGGCTCAGAGGTTAAGAGCACTGACTGTTCTTCCAGAGGTCCTGAGTTAAATTCCCAGCAACCACATGATGGCTCACACCCATCTATAATGAGAGCTGGTGCCCAGAACACTATATACATAATAAATAAATTTTTAAAAGGAGTCTTAGAAAAACAACAGTTAAAAAAAAAAAAGACTGGAAATCTGGAGTGGAGTGAGGTCAAGTACTAGACTTTGCCTCACTGCCCTCAACTCTGCAGCATCACCTTTCTGAGCTTTGATTCTTCTGCAAATGGAAAACCAGAGCTTCTACCCCAGGGTACCACAAACGCTTGACCAGATCATACGTCCAGCATCTGTGAACACAGGCTATGACTGCCTGCAGCCAGGGCTCAGGAGGCAGAATGTTCAAAGAGAAAACAGGAGAATTCCAGCAAGGGGTGAGAGGCTGGACTGAGGGGTGGGGTCAAGCTGGGAAGGGCTGGGAGAGTCAGGCAGCAGCAGGCACAACACCTGCTGGTGCAAGAGAAAGAAGTGCAGGAAAGCAAGAGCAAGTAGGGAGAACAGCTGGGAGCTGGGTGAGCTGTAACAACGGTGGGGATCCAGCAACAATGCCAGATTCACGGGTTCAAAGATGGGAGAAATATGGACGGATGGATGGATGGGTGGGTGGGTGGAAATATGTATGTGTTTGTGTGTGTGGTGCATATCTGTGGTGTATGTTCAGTATATATGTGCTATAGAGATTTGCATTGGTATGGATCTTGGTTTATTGATACAAATTTAAGGTCAATTTTGTTATATTGTCTATATGTATTTCTGATCTTGATTAAAGTATTGTGTTTGTCCAGCTCATTTGAAAAATGTAATGTATAAGTAAGAAATACAGGTTAATAGATAGTCATCCATGATAGTCAAGCTTGTAGTCATGTTAGTTAGGTTTTCTAGATGTACAGAGATGTATTTCAGATGGCTAGGCATTCTTCAAAGCTTTCAAAGACAATGCACCTCCTGTTACTTAGGTAATATTATATCTTTCTGGAGTCTTTGTTGGAGCTGAAGAATAGATAGTTCTCCTTAGTTATGATTAAAGATAAAGTAGATATAAATATTGTAACTGTAATTCTTGCTTATAACTGTTTTATGTAATTTTACTGTGTTAAAGTTAAAACCTTCCTTTTTATTTAAACAGAAAAAAGGAGGTGATGTGGAATTCTCCTCTGTATGCTGTGAATGCCATTGGTTAATAAAGGACTGCTTTGAGCCTATAGCAGAGCAGGACAGAAAGAGCTAGGCGGGTAAAACTAAAGTGAATGCAGAGAGAAAGAAAGGCGGAGTCAGAGAGACACTGGAACTTTAGCTGGTAAGCCACAGCCACATGGCGATACACAGATTAATAGAAATGGGTTAAATTAATATGTATGAGTTAGCCAATAAGAATCTACAGCTAATAGGCCAAGCAGTGATTTAATTAATACAGTTTCTGTGTGATTATTTTGGGGCTAAGCAGCCAGGAACCAACAAGTGGCCTCCTCCTACATACATGTATGTTGTATGGTATGTGTTGGGACATGTGTGTGTGTGTGTGTGTGTGTGTGTGTGTACCAAGTTTCAGGAGGTGATGGAGAAGTGGAGGGAAAGGATGGGTCAGGAACAGCAAAAGTTCTGGCCCAAAAACAGGACAGGGACAAATTCCTCCTCAGGACATAATACCAGAGTTAGGTCTGGGAGATGGAGACTGTGATGTCCTTTAGACACCAAGTAGGCAGGTGACTGATCTTGGTTGACAGGAGATGTGACATATAAACAATTTGCATTACGTAAGGTAGGCAGGACTAAGGTGCAGGCTGCACTGGCCAGAGACGATAGGGCTCAGTCTTGGGGTGTGAGAACGATCAGAGAGGACCAAGGGACCAATGAATGATGGGCTAGATTTAGGCATTCAAAACAGGAGGTGGATATTGAAGCAGCAGGCCTGGGCAGGTTAAGGGGGGCACGATTTGGGTCCCTGCTTCATGACTGTGGCTAAGTGACCAAGCCTGGAGACTCACGAGTTGCTGCTTCTTCTGTGAGTGTTCTTCCATCTTCTGCTTCATGCTCTCTTTCCGCTGCTGCCGGGGCAGTTTCTCAACCTCATTCTTCACCTGTAGCAGACATGGCAGAGGTCACCTTACACCAGGACCTTCCCATAATGGACGCACTGCGGGCCCGGCAGAGGTCACCTTTCCCCAGAGCCCTTCCTATTCTGGAGCACTGTGAGTTTTGGTCACGTTTGACCCATGAAGTATCTATTGCACAGATACGCTATCAATACCTAAGGTCTGTTTCTGCTTCTGTGGGAGCCCTGTCCCTCTGCTGAGACCCTGTAGTCCCTAAGGTGCAGGTGGTAGACTTCCTCCAGCCTTAAGGAGCCTCTAGGCTGGCACAGGATCCAACACTGTCAATCTGATCAACACCATCAATCTGAACAATACTGACAATCTGATCAACACTATCAACCTGAACAGCACTGTCACTCAGAACATAGAATGACGACCTTTTCAAGCATGCATGGAATATTTACTAATGGTTTGGGTTTTTTTTATTGTTTTTGTTTTTTTTCTTTTTGGTTTTTTTGAGACAGGGTTTCTCTGTAGCTTCGGAGCCTGTCCTGGAACTAGCTCTTGTAAGACCAGGCTGGCTTCGAACTCACAGAGATCCACCTGCCTCTCCCACCACCGCCCGGCCTTTACTAACAGTTCTAAGCCATAAAAAGAAATCTTAAAGTTTTAAAAATTTCATAGCAAAATTGTAAGCAGCCCACGGGTCAATGAGTAAGTTGCAGAGTATATTAGAAAAGAATTTGAGTCAGGCCCCGGGGGCGCACGCCTTTTATCCCAGCACTCAGGAGGCAGAGGCAGGTGGATCTCTGTGAGTTCAAGTCCAGCCTGGTCTACAAGAGCTAGTTCCAGGACAGGCTCCAAAGCTACAGAGAAACCCTGTCTCAAAAAAAAAAAAAAAAAAAAAAAAAAAAAAAAAAAAAAAAAAAAAAAAAAGAAGAAGAAGAAGAATTTGAACATTTGAACTGAATGAAAATGAAAATGTGGCCCATCCAAGTTTCTGAGCTGAAGTTAGTACATAAAGGAAAATTTTAAGCATTAATCCTCAAAAAAAGAAGAAAGTCTCCAGTCAATTATCTAAGCTTCCACATTGATTTTACGGCTATAAAAGCAATTTAAGTCTAAACCAAATACAAAAGCAGAAACCAATAACAATGAAAACAGAAAACCAACAGTGAAAATTAGGGCTGAGTAGTGGAGAGTGTTTGTCTTATATACATACGGGTCTAGGGTCCCACCCTTCAGAATCACAAAATTAAAAAAAATAAATTAAAGAAAGAATGAATACCAATGAAACAAAGAGCTGCCTCTTTGAAGAGGTCAGTAGAACTGGTTAAGTCTTTTGCTCAGGTCATTGGAGAGGAAGGAAGAACAGTGGAGGAAGGGGATGGAACAGTAGAGAAAAGGCGAGAAAGGGAAAGAGAGAATGGGAGAAGAGAGACTTCACCAAGCCATGAATAGAGAGCATCAGTGTAGATCCTACAGGCCAAGGAGATGCTAAGAGTGAACTACCAATAGCAAACAGATGCCGTAACAACAGACAAATGCCTGGAAAGAAAGTACCAAAGCTAATTCAAGAAAGCACGGGCATCATAAGAAAACCATAGACCAATGTCCTTATTCACAAAGATTCAAAATTCCTTTATAAAATACTGGCAAATGGAATCTTGTAATATATAAAAAGAATAATAGATAATGACCAAATGAGGGTTTTTGTTTTGTGTTTTATAATTTATTTATTTGTTTTATGTATATGGATGTTTTGTCTACATGTATATCTGTACATGCCTAGCCATAAGAGGGTGGTGGATCCCTTGGGACTGAAGCTATGGATGGTTGTGAGCTGCCATGTGGATGCTGGGAATTGAATTCAGGCCCACTGGAAGAACAGCCCTTGCTCTTAACTTCTGAGGCATCTCTCCAGACCTCTGCTTTGTTTTGTTTTTTTCTTTGCTTGTTTGGTTTTGTTTGTTTGGCTGGTTTTTTGTTTTTCTTTTTCTTTCTTTCTTGATTTTTTGAGACAGAGTTTTTCAGTAGCTATGGAACCAGTCCTGGAACTTGCTCTGTAGACCAGGCTGACCTTGAACTCACAGAGATCTGCCCACGTCTGCCTCCCAAGTGCTGTGGATTAATTTTTCAGTTTTCGAGACAGGGTTTCTCTGTGTAGCCTTGGCTGTCCTGGAACTCACTCTGTAGACAAGGTTGCCCTTGAACTCTCACAGAGATCCTCCTGCCTCTGCCTCCCAAGTGCTGGGATTAAAGGCGTGCACCACCACATCCAGTGGTTTAGCTTTTTTAAGACAGTATCTCACCATGCAACTCTGTCTGGCTTGGAACTTGCTATGTAGACCAGGCCGGCCTCAAACTCACAAAAGATGCACCTTTCTCTGTCTCCTGAGTGCTGGGATTAAAGGTGAATGCCACCAAACCTGGGCATAACCAAATGGGTTTTATACAAAGAATGTAAAACTAGCTTAATATTTGAAAATCAAACAATTTGTTTCAACAAACTACAGAAGAAAAAAATTATATAATTATGTCAACTGAGTCATACAAAAAATTAAAATATTCAACATTCCTTCATGATAAAATCTACTCATAAACTCTTAGAGTTTCATTAGCTTGGCCTGAAAGCCATCTACAAAAACAAAACAAAGTCGGGGTGGGGGCTGCAGATCTTAAATACAGCACTCAGGAGGCAGAGGCAGGGACAGAGGCTGGGGCAGGAAGAGCTCTGAGTTCAAGGCCAGTCTGTTCTACACAGCCTGTTCTAAGATGGCCAGAGTTATTTGTAAAATCCTGTCTTAAAAAAATAATAATCACTGGGCGGTGGTGGCGCCCGCCTTTAATCCCAGCAGTTGGGAGGCAGAGGCAGGCGGATCTCTGTGAGTTCGAGACCAGCCTGGTCTACAGAGCTAGTTCCAGGACAGGCTCCAAAGCCACAGAGAAACCCTGTCTCAAAAAACCAAAAAAAAAAAAATCAGAATCAAATCAATGCTCTGTTACTAACATCAGACTTAATGAGGAAATAATATTGAGTGTGTTCCTTCTGAGACTGGGAACAAGGAGAAAGGACATCTACTCTACTGTTTCTAGCCAACTTCTTGCTGGAACCTGAGCCAGCACAACAGAGCAATAAGAGACATATCAATTGGAAAGAAGAAATTAAACTTTCTGTCTATACAGAAAACCTCAAGGAACCTACCAAAGGAAACAAATACCAGGATAAGATAGTAAGGCTAGATACAAGACCACTGCACAAACAGCAATATATCTCCATACTCTAGTAGCTAAACTGATACCTTAATTTTTATTTTATTTTATGTATATGGGTGTTTTCCCTGCACGTAATCTGTGTACCACATGTGTCTGGTGCCCACAAAGGCCAGAAAAAGGAACTGGGGTCCCCCAGAACTGGAGTTACAGACAGTTGTGTGCTACCATGTGGGTTCTGGGAACTGACCCTGGGTCAACCTAAGAAAATACAAGCGTATAAAATGCCTGCGGATAGAAGGCTCAGACTTGCTCAGATAGCCGTTCCACCCAAACTGACCCAGTCTGAGTCGTGGCAGGCGTCTTTACAGGATCAGCAAGCTGATGCTGTGATAGGTGTGAAAAGGCAAAGGAGAGGAACTGCCAACTACAGGAGGATCCCAGACACTGGAGTGAACACTGGTGAGAGACAGACAGAGGAACCTGCATGACATGCAGACCCGAAATGCACCACACCAGATCCGCTTATCTATGTTCAACTCCTTTTCCACAAAGGCAACTTAGCGGAGGAAGATGAGCATTTTCAACATAAAACACTGGGGCAGATATCACTAGCCAAACCCATTCACACCCCATCCAGTCATCCCTAGCCAAACCCATTCACACCTCTCCAGTCATCCCTAACCAAACCCATTCACACCCCTTCCAGACATACCTAGCCAAACCCATTCACACCTCCATCCAGTCATCCCTAACCAAACTATTCACACCTCAACTAGACATCCCTAGCCAAATCCATTCACACCCCATCCAGACATCCTTAGCCAAACCCATTCACACCCCATCCAGACATCCTTAGCCAAACTGTTCATACCTCATCTAGACATCCCTAGCCAAACTGTTCACACCTCATCCAGACATCCCTAACCAAACCCATTCACATCTCATCCTTTACAGAATTCAACTCAAAATGTTCTCGCATAGAAACAGAAAACCAAACGTGGCAAACTGCTGAAAGACTGCATCCCATGGGGTTGGGGAAGGATTCCTTGGTTTCTTAGATAAGCCCCTAAAAGAATCACGCTGAAAGAAAACAAGACGCTATTAGGAGACCTATAAGACAAGTCATGGGAGGAGAAGAAATACAGCAAAACAATATCTCACAAAGTACTGGCAGTCCAAATATAAAGAGAACTGTAAGATTTCACTAAAAAGAAACCAACCTCCCAACTAAATAAAGGAGCAAGAGATTTTTTTGAGCAGACACATCACCAAAAGTGACATACAGTGACAAAGAAGCAAATGCAAAGACACATGTCACTGGTCATTAGTGAAATGCAAACTCAAAGTCACAGTGAGATGCCACTTCACACCCATCAGGGTGACTAAAATAAAACAGTAAAGTTGCTAAGACCAAGTGTTGGGGAAAAGGAGCCACCAGACCACTCCTAGTTGCCACGGAGACAGAATGGATTCGGAGCATCTGGAGGTGCATGGCAGCCTCGACGTGCGCTTACCTAATCTGACTCCCGAAGTCCACCAGCTTAGCCTGTCTCACCCTCTCTTCTAATTCCTAGGCTTTTATAAAATGCTTTCGGGTTTTGTTGGCTGAGTCTGGTCCCATGTTTTCTGGTCTCTCTGCTTTACATGGATTTCCCATCTACAGCATGACTGACTCTGGGGACTTGAGAGAGAGCAGGCTGTCCTATGTATTTACAGGATGTCAGCAGTGTTCCTGGTTGTGAGATCAACAGACTACTCCACTCCATCCCTGAGCTGTGACACGCCCCCAAATGTTTGTAGATGTGGCCAACGTCTCAGAGAGCCGGTTAATACGCACAGGCTTACGTAAAATTCGATAGTGTATCTGTGCACCGTGGCCTTTATATCAGATATGGTGTCCTGTCCCAGCTCAGTGACCGTGAGAGCTATCACATAACTTAAGGGCTACAGACTTAGAACTGTGCTGTTACAAGCTGACTGCTTTGGTCCAGGGGACAGATTAAAGCAGCAATAGACAGAGAGCCCAGGTTCTGAGTTTTCTGTTAAAAGCATGGAAGACACAAGGTGATGGAGGGAGGAGGCAGAAGAAGAGTAAAAGCAGAGTCCTGTGGGGCCACTCATCAAAGAAGCAGACCCAAGGACTCACGGGACCCTTTCCATGCCAGCGAGGCTCTCGGGCAGAGCTGTGCACTGAACGGTAGGCCCGGCAGGGCGGGGAGCGAGTTCCACCAGGCGGCAGCCAAGCTGCATTCCAGGGCAGTGACGTCCTTGAAGTCGCTGAACTTTCGGGTGTCTCATTTTTCCCAACCAGGAAAACAATCTAGCTTTTAACTAAGAAGTCCCCAGGGTCCCTTCCAGGGATATGGCGTGCAGGGCTAGGGAACTCTGAACCATTTAATAAGCTCAGCTTCACGACAGGGACACACTCCGAGAAACAAGTCATTACACAATTTCATCAGCATGCAAACTGAGTAAACCTTGGGAAAACATATTGAACCAACTTTCCCCTCACCACAGCTCCCCGGTTCAGTACAGCAACCATCTGCACAGAAGTTACACTGCATGGGAAATCACGAATGACCTAGAGGTGACTAAAGGCGCTCGGGAAGGTGTGTGCAGGTTGTATGTAGACTACACCGCTGTGTGGGTACAGCAGCCTTAAACTCGGGGGTGCCCCCGAGTGAGTGAGTGAGGAACATCTATATGGTTCACCAGACTCGGTGCTGGAAGCCCAAGAGTTCTGGAAAGAGAGAGTAAATGTGAGCCTACGATGAGCTGCCGAGAAGAGGGCCATCCTCAGACCGCAGCAATCAAGCCTGGAAGAATAGTACCAGGCACACTAAACGCAGTGTCCTCCTGAGAAGCAGAAAGGGCACAAATGTCCAGCTTCTTCTTCCCATGACAACTTTCAAACAAAGCAACCGGGGGGGGGCACCATGTCAGACTAAACCAGGAACTTTGGTGTGACTCAGTGGTAGGGAACCTGTACAGCAGGCACAAGGGACTTTCCCAGGGGAGGGAGGGAGACGTCTTAGCCTGTCTGTGAGCAGGGCATCTGGGTCTCAAGAGCAGCCCATACCTCCCCATGTTGGGGAAGCTAAGGGCTGGGACACCCTTCTGCAGACTTCCAGGAGGAAGGAGGCGAATAAGCAGATGGCAGCACCGGGCATGGGAGTCCCCAGCACAGTCTGCCAAGCTACGGCTCTGGGAATCGGGGTCCTGGTCTCAGGGCCACTGCATCTCCTTACCTCCCACTTCCAATTGAGGGAGGAGGAGGACAACCAAAAGAGGGCAGAGCACAGGGGACAGCATCTACTGGGCCTCTCCTGCACTGCCTCCCCTTGTGGGAAGAGCACCTCCAACTTTAGAGGCCACCATCTCTTTCATCTTTCCTGCTCTCTTTCATCTAAGCGGATATCTTAGGAAGGACAACACAGGAAGGTGGCATCCAAAAGACAGAGAAAGGACTAAAGTGTCATCGCTTTATGCCTGGGACACCAGGATCCCAGTGTGGCTGCTCCCAAGATCTTGGGGTAATTGGCTCCATGCAGCACCTCTGTTAGGAAGGGAGGCCGTGCTGGCTATTTTTATATCAACTTGACACAAGTTAGAGTCATTTAAGAACTCCAGTTGAGAAAATGCCCTCACAAGACAAGCCTGTGGTACATTTTCCTGATTGATGATTGATGGGGAGGGCCTGGCCCATTGTGGATGGGGCCACTCCTGGGCTGGTGGTCCTGGGTTATATAAGGAAGCAAGCTGAGCAAGCCATGATGAGCAAACCAGTAAGCAGACCCCTCCATGGCCTCTGCACCAGCTTCTGCCTCCAGGTTCCTGCTCTGTCCTCCCCGGATGATGGACTGTGCCCGGGGAAGTGTAAACTGAAACAAACCCCCTCCTTCCCAAATTGGTTCTGGCCTTGGTGTTATATCACAGCGATAGAGACAGAGGCCAAACCTCAGAGCAGAGAGGCCCCACCCCACCCCCCCAGCGCCCCACCACCTCCTTCTTCATCTGCTTGAGCTGCTCCTGGAACTTGGCGTAGTCTCGATCCTGCTCCAGGCGGATCCTCTTGGCCTCCTCCCTCCGGCGCACACTGTGGTCTTGCTCCATCTTCTCCACCTGCTGCTTCTGCTGCCGCTCTAGGTTCTCCAGCTCCACGTCAAAGAATTTCTTCTTGGCCTGGAAGGTGCACAGACTCAGAGGCATCCAGCACAACTGCCTCAGACCTCAGAGTCTGTATTAGACCCAGATGTGAGCCCCTGCCACCCTTTGCTGTGTGCCCCAGGGCAAGTTTTATTTTATTTTATTTTTGAGACAGGGTTTTGCTATAGCTATAGAGCCTGTTCTGGACCTAGTTCTTATAGACCAGGCTGGCCTCGAACTCACAGAGATCTACCCGCCTCTGCCTCCCAAGTGCTGGGATTAAAGACAAGCGCCACCACCGTCTGGCCCAGGGCAAGTTCTTTAACCTCTCTGAGTTGTTTCCTTGTCTGACCTGGCAGGACAGTGGCATGGCACTCCACCTCTAAGGGTGTTCCTGTGCAACTCAGGGTCACTGTGACCCAACCTCCCCCTTCGACAACACCTTCACCTGAAGCAAACATGGAGGCCAGAAGCCCCTGGACCTGTCTCCCCCACTCACGTTGATTTCTTGTTCAAAACGTTTGTGCATTTGCTCCAGCTGCAGCTCATGCTTGCTGTTCAGCTGGGTCTGGTTCCGATGCTCTTCTTTCTGCAGAAGCCGAAGCTCTCGGAGTTCCTGGCGCCTGGAAATGAACAGACACAAACATTTCCTAGTGAAAAGGAGGCCTCTGAGACCACAGTATTCACAGCCAGGGCCACAAAGGGATGGATTGTGGAGCAGAATCCCACTGACTCAAGCAGAGACACAATCAGGATTCAGGTTTCGTTTGATATTCTGAGAGATAAAAAGGGTGAGCATCCTCCAAGTATAAAGAGCATTTACAAACCAGTAAGGAGGAAGGAACTAGCCACCAACCCCACAAGTGGCACATAACATCATAACATGAAAAGACATAAAGCAAATGAGTGCAAAATTAAGAAGAAACTTTAAAATTATATGATATGAAATACAAATATAAAAGAAAAAGCACTTCATTAAACAAGCATACAGGGGAATTCATACTCCCTGTGTTACTGATATAAATTGGCAGAACATTTTGAAAGATACTGGCAATACCTTTTTACCTTTTGGGTACCCTACTCTCACTTCTGGATTGGATGAGGATGTTTGTAACAACGTCATTTATAATTATAATTATAATTAAATTTCATACCACTGGCCCAAGATGAAGGAAGTATCCCTAGAACACCCCAAACTACTTCTATTCTGGAACGCTAGAAGCTTTCCTCCAAAGCGATGATGACATCTGCAAAGCCCCGGCCTGGGGTGCTCTGAGCATCCTCAGTGCCCAGCAGCTCACTCTTCAACAGCAGTCCCAGGAGGTCCCAGTGCATAGTGAGAACTGGAGGAATTCTCAGGCAGAATCTCCTCTCTGCTCCTGCTCAACTACAGACCCAGCGCTTGCAGCTTATCTGCCAAGAAACACGGTTTCCTCATGTGCACGTGAGGAGTAGGGTCCCCCAGGGAGGGCTGTAGGAGACCACTGGAGTGTGTGAGGCTCTCGTTCTCACTAAGTCCTAAGCCTTTTCCCTCTTGGCCACCGCCAAAGCCTGAGCTGGGGTCTGATGGTCCTGGACAGTCTTCCCACCTCCCAAGCCAGTTTTTCCCTTCTACAGCTAAGACCTACATAGTAGCCAGAGAAACTGTCCAGACGGGATGTCAGGGCCTGTCACTTTCCCTGTCTGCTGTGCCTTTCCCTCACAGCTTACAGACCTCCATAGCCTAGGTCCTACCCCCAGTCCCACCACAGGCCCACCCTCTTCTGTCCTGGCATTCCATACTGAAGTCCTGTTCTCTAAGATCCTGATACAAATCCAGAGGTCACCAGCCAGAGCCTCAGCAACTGCGGATTCCCTCAGCACTCCTCTGGTGCTGGGATTCACCTCATCTTTCAAGTTCAGCTCAGGGTGATGGTGATGGTCCCTACGAGCAATCTCTGCTCAGCCCAGGCACTCACGGCTGTATCAACCATTCCTTCCTTCGCAGTGTGCAGCACAATCAAGAATTAGC
The DNA here is from genome assembly GCA_004026605.1 of Ondatra zibethicus. NCBI lineage: Eukaryota > Metazoa > Chordata > Mammalia > Rodentia > Cricetidae > Ondatra > Ondatra zibethicus. The sequence goes on along the minus strand of PVIU01013238.1, from coordinate 7,356 downwards.
TTGTATATCATGTCTGGAACCCATAGATATAAACTCGATGTGGGGGATAGCTTCGTGTATCTGGACTTCCATTTGGACCCACTTGGTAGATGATGCATGAGTTAATTATTGGGTGGATGTATGGATAGATAAATGGCAAGTGAATAGGTGGGTGAATTAAATGGGTGAATAGACAGAGAGATGGGTAGATGAGTACAGACAAGAGTAAGTGGATGAACAGATGGATAACTGGGTGGACAGGGAAGCTGGCCAGTGGATATATGGGTAGATGGATGGATAGATGGATGGATGGGTGGATGGGTGGGTGGGTGGATGGATGGATGGATGGATGAATGGATGGACAAATAGGTAAGTGGAAGGGAAAACAGATGAACAGTGGGGTGTTCTGTAGATAGGTGGGTAAGCAGATAGCTGGATGAATACGTGGATAGATGCGCAGGCTGATGGATGGATGGGTGGGAATTAGGTAAGACAGAGGAGTAGAGACATGGATATGCAGATAGGGGTTGGGCAGATGGGTCACTGGGCATGTGGATGAGTGAGTAGATGGACAAAAGTGACAGGTGACAGGCAGATGTGTGGATAGATGAATGCAGAAGGGGTGTCAAGTAAAACCACTTTCCTTTTGCCTCAACCCCCACTTCACACTGGAGACAGGCCCAATGCCCAGCATCCTCAGGGCACCTCCACCGGCTCCCACACCGGTGCCTCCCCAGACTTGCCTGAGAAATCTCATCTCCTCGTCTTTCTTCTCATCTTCACTGATGATCTTGGAGGTGGTGATGCTCACCTCCACACCGTCCACCACAAACCTGCGGGTCCGCTTCAGGGTCTTGTTGTGCAGTTTTGAGCCCTGGCAAGGAGAACGTGACCAAACTCAGCTAGAAATCCATGGTGGAGACAGGGTGAGGTCCACAGCCTGGGCCCAGGAAGGATGAGGCCATCCACTGTGCCCCTTCCTCAGGCTTCCCAAACAGGGTCTAAGTGTCTGGCCTTAGACCCCCTTGCTTCAGCAGGAATTGGCTTCAGAAACCATGCAAGGCTCTTACCTCACCGAGGCATTCTTAGAAAACACAATCTCAACATCCAAAAGGGCTGTTTTCATTCTCAGAGGACACTGCTGGCTTTGTGATCCTGGACAAGACTCTGGGCTTGCCCGAATCTCAGCTTTCTACACTGCCCACCGAGTATCAAAACAGAGTTTGCCTCTTTGGGTGGTCATGAAGATTGGATGAGAAGCACACGGGGTACATATGGCATGGCATTTACTTCTGTCAGTCATGACCACAGAGCTCAATCCCGATTAGGTTTGGTGGCCTCAGCTAGCCAGCTGAAGCTCACAGGCAGCTGTGCTTGTCCAGAGCCTCGTGGGACCATTCCTCCCATTTATCTCTTTCTGTGAATAACCACACGCTCTATAAAGTCTGCTTAGGGAGACCTGGCCCAGGAAGGTGTCATGGAGGATGTGCTCGATTCTGATTCAGGTGAGGGCTTAGGGGCCTACAGTGGTTATCTGATGGCCTCTGTCCTACCCAGTGCCTCAAACTCTCAAAGTCCTTCCTCCTAGAACACAGCCCTGCCTCTATAACATGGACCATGGGCCTTCCAGCCCCTTCAAGAGGAGTGGGCACACCAGGGTGGCTAAGAGTTGGCGCCTCACTCTGTATGCTGCTGCCCAGCACACTTCACGTGGGCTCTGGGCACTTGGTGCCTTCTTTTATTAATGGTGCTGGGGATTGAACCCAGAGCCATGTGCACGTGCAGCAAGCACCCTACCATCAAGGGTGGTGCCTACGTCTCCGGCCCCACTTAGTGCCCCTTTAGGAGGAAGAAGTAGGATGACACTTCTTCATAAAAGCCGCTGGCCACAGCTGGACAATTACAGTGGACGACAGTCTGCGCCAGTTCTGAGGAAATGAAAAGAAAAGCTGCCATGGACACGTCTGCTTGCCCGAGCCTTTCTGATCCAGAGGCCACTGAGGGCCTGGTGGGCTGCTTCTGCCTTTGCCACTTTATACTTAACAGATATGTGAATCTCTACGATGTGTGTTACACTGAGTAAGTCTTAGAAGGCAATACAGAAGTGCACAGCATCACCCCGTCCCCCTAAGTCAGCCTTGTTTGGGGGTTCAGGTGGCCAACAGTAAGTTTAATGGTACCACAGAACTTCTGGGGGCAGACAAAGAAGGGGTCACCCCCTCCTGGCTGCTGGAAGAGGAGGGGGCTAAAGGCACACAAGGACAGGAGCCCAGCCTAAGGTCTGACCACCTCCCTGCTTCCACCCACACAGCTTTGTGCCAGATGCCACCTTCTTTTCATCCCTACTGCCCATCTGGAAACCGTGGGAGGAAGTGGTCCTTCAGTTCCGTTTAAAGCACTTTGCACAGAATGGCTACAGTCACTTAATGTCACCCACTGCCAGACAGGAGGCCAGAGAGGAGAGCGAGCCCAGTTCCCCTCGCTGAATCTACCCGTCAGCTATTGGTCACACAGCTGACCCCCAAGCAAAAGAACTTCCACTCCCGGAATGCTCTTTCCCCAGATTTAGGCCCTTTAACCAAACTTTAAAATTTAAACATATGGAGGTGGAGAGAGGGCTCAGAGGTTAAGAGCACTGACTGCTCTTCCAGAGGACCTGGGTTCAGTTCCCACCAGCCACATGGTGGCTCACAACCATCTGTAACGAGATCTGGTGTCCTCTTCTGGCCTGCAGGCATACATGCAGACAGAACACTGTATCCATAATAAATAAATCTTTAAAAAAATAAAATAAAGGGGCCGGAGAGATGGCTCAGCAGTTAAGAGTACTTGGCTGTTCAATTCCCAGCCCCTACATGGCAGCTCTGAACTGTTGAAAATCCAGTTCCAGGGGATCTGACATCCTCACACCAATGCACATAAAAAAATAAAATAAATTATAAATAAAATAAAATTTAAACATGCAACATTAATGTCTTATATTGACCCAAATATGTGGGGTATTAAGCAAAAATCATGAGCCATTTAAAATAAGAAGAGGCGCTGTGTGTGTGTGTGTGTGTGTGTGTGTGTGTGTGTGTGTGTATGTGGTGCTTAGCATAAACAAGGCTCTAGATTCACCCCTAGCACCTCTTACGGATACACAAATCAAATACAATATAAATAGCTTCTGCCTGCTTTTGAGACTGGAATCTGAGCATGGCACACTGGCCAGCATGCCTGCTCTGGCCCCCAGGGTGACAGGTGTATTTACCTTGAGAGACAATGAGCCTGTCTCTTTATTTAGTGACAGGTCGGCAGACAGGGAGGTGCTGTAGTCCATGCTCTCCGAGGTAGACACGGTGCTGCAGTCTGAAGCCCTCTTAACATGGCTTGGAGTTACAGAGCTGGGGAGCCCCAGGCCACCATTGGCCAGCTTATCTCCACCCAAGGTCTCCAGGGCGCTGCTGTTGGGGCGGCTCTGGTTTGCCTTTTGGGGCTTGCTGGCAGAAGGACTGGGGTCCTCAGCCTGGCCAGTGACTTGTTTCTCTTCGGCTACATGAATTCTGGCATCCATGGACAATGGTCGGGACTTCCGGAGGGGAACAGGTACCTTTAAGTCATCGTCATTCTTGGGGACCACATCTGCAGGGCTGATGGTTTGGAGAGGCCCATCCCCTGAGGGTTGGCTACCGTCCACAGGCTCCCGAGGCTGACTGGGAGGCAGGGTAACACAAGAATCCTGGGGAGGCTTGTCAGAGTTGAGGCTTGGCTCAGTTGCACCAGCAGAGTCCTGAGTGTGGTTGACCAGGGGCTAGAAAAGAGTCAAGGCTGAGCCTCTGGAAGTCCAGGCCCCACAGGAGACAGGCCAGCAGAACAGAGCAGGGGCCCCTGAGCCTAGTCTCCATACACTTCCCATAGCCTCTCCTCAACAGGCTACCACTGGGTTAAGAACTCACCTCCTCTCTCTAATTGCTGTTTCTACCTAAACACTGCTCCTGTCCTATGAGGACAACAGGCTGTGGCCAGCTGTTGAGAGGCCCAGCCAGTTGTCACAGTGTGGGGAATACTCCTGTCTCACCTGAGGCCAGGCCTCCCAATTTCTCAACACACACTGGCAATCTGGTTTCTTTTATTGTGGTTGTTTTTTTTTTTTTAAATATTTATTTATTTATTATGTATACAATATTCTGTCTGTGTGTATGTCTGCAGGCCAGAAGAGGGCACCAGACCTCATTACAGATGGTTGTGAGCCACCATGTGGTTGCCAGGAATTGAACTCAGGACCTTTGGAAGAGCACGCACTGCTCTTAACCACTGAGCCATCTCTCCAGCCCTATTGTGGTTGTTTTTCTGTGATAGGGTCAAGTAGGTCAGGCTGGCCTCAGACTTGCTATGCAGCTAAGGATGACCATGAACTCCCGATCCTCCTGTCTCCACCTCCCAAGAGTTGGGATTACAGGTTTGCACTGCCATGCCAGTTTGAACGTGGGCTGAGATGGATGCCAGGGTTCTGGGCATGTCAGGCCAGCATTCTGTCAACTGAGCCTCATGCCCATCTTGGTAATCTGAATTTTCACATGATTATCTGCTGATTTCTAGATGGCAACCAATTCACATTGAAAAAAAAAAAAGTGCCGATCAGTCCTACCCGGGTCTGGGTTCAGCCCACCCAGCCCTTGTGTTTCAGCTTTTGCGGGGTGGAAAGTACTGGAAACATCGCTGTGATGAAACCAAATACTCATTTCTGTGAATAGGAAACTAAGTGTCTACATGTGGCATGAGGTGGAAGGGAGGCCATGGGGTAGGGGGGGACAACTGGGAGTGGGAGGGGGCCAGGGACCTCTTCTGTCTGAAGGAGAACCAAAACCAGATTTTTTGTTTTAAATTTTTACAGTGAAGTCTAATTCTAATTAAAATTTTTAAAATTAAAAACAAAAAGAGCCAGGCTCAATGGTGCACGCCTTTAATCTCAGCACTCAGGAGGCAGAGGGAGACGGGTCTCTGTGAGTTCAAGGCCAGCCTGGTCTACATAGTGAGTGCCTAGACAGCTAAGGCTACACAGTAAGACCCTGTCTCATAATCCAAAAATAAATAAATAAAAAGACAATAAATGGGAAGGGCCTGGGGGTTCAGTTCCATGACAACTCGCCCTGACTTACTGGGGACCCTCGAGGATGAGCAATTCCCTATAAGAAGTTCTAGGGATGAACTGTGAGACCAGGGACCCTAGGCAGGCCTAGGTCCTGTATGTTCGAGAACCTGGATCTGGCCAACAGCTGCTCAGCCTCACCCTGGGCATAGGTATTTGGGGCTCCCAGACAGCTGGCCCCAAGAGGCAGAAAGGAATCTTTCCCCAGCCTCCCTTCTCATCCCCCAGCCTTACCGAGGTGGCATCCACAGCATCCTCCTCTTCTCCGTCATCCCTGACGTCATCCCTGGCATCCTCAATCTCCTCCATCACCTCGGCCTTTGCCTCAGCCACCAGCTCCCGAAGAGCCTTGTTACTGGTGACATTGCTGACGAAGGGATGCTGAGAAGAAGACACACCTGTGTTAGAACCGTCTGGGGGTCTGCTGTGGGGTAGGAGCAGCTGCGGGATTTGATCCTCCAGCAAAGAGGGCCAGCTGTGGTCCTAAAGCAATGCATGAACTTGAAGTTGGTAAGGGGAACTCCCAAAGGACAGACAGCCATGCTGGAACCACAGGGAGTCATAAAGACGAAATGAGACAATTCGCTTTAAAATGCCTTGTAAAACCAAGTCCAGTCTGTGTTTTTTATGGGGTGGTGGTGCCATTTGTGTGTTCATTTCTTTTTGAGCCATGCTTCTCCTCTGCTAGCCCTCACCCACTCAGCTGCTTCACTCCATCCAGTTCTGTTTCTTTAGAGAAGTCTGAATAATACAGACTACATATGGTTTGCATTCTGATATGGCCATGAGCCTATGGGGGACAGGGAACAGAATGTGGCAGTTGGAGAATGGCCCCCACAGGCTCATCATATGCTTGAATCCTTGGTCCCCAGTTGGTGGAACTGTTTGGGAAGGATTAGGGGGCATGGTCTTATTGGAGGAGGAGTGTCACCGGGGCTTCAGAGTTTCAAATGACTTGTGCCATTTCAGTGTTATTCTCTCTGCTTCATGCTTGAGATCGAGAGATGAACTCTCAGCTACTGTTCCAGCATCATGCCTGCCAGCCCAGTGCCATGCTCCCCTAATTGGGGGTCATGAACTCTAACCCTCTGAAACTGTATGTCCCCAACAAACTCATTCTTCTGTAAGTTGCCATGGTCATGATGTCTCATCACAGCAACAGAGTAACAACTAAGATGTCCTCCCACACACAGTTACACCATGTTCCTACAAAGTCTCTTCAAGGACAGAATTCTGTGAACAAGGACATGCCAGCACCTTCTGGCCCTGAACTAGTTGCTAATTTAAGTTTCTTCACATTGTATAAGCCACTGTCGTTAGGTCTCTCATCGTCTTGTGATTCCGTCTAAACAGATACTATTTTTCTGTTTAATCAATAAGTTTGTTAACTTTGCTTCACTCTGACTTGTCTTATTTTTTTTTTCTTTCAAAATAGATTTTTATGTAGCCCAGGCTGGTCTCCAATTACCTATGTAGCCAGGGATGACCTTGAATTTTGATCCTTCTGCCTCCACCTTCCCAGTGCCAGGATCACAGGCATGCACCAATATACCCAGTTCATGCAATGCCAGGGGCCAAACCCAGGGTTTTGTGCACAGTAGGCTAGTATTCTATCTACTGATCTACACCCCCAGACCCCAAGGCTCTATTCAGTGGCAGATGTGAGGCTCCATCCACTACCCTGAGTAGATGTCCCTAGACTCCGCTCACTGCCAGGCCATATCCTTCCGTGCTGGGGATGGAGGCTAAGCGGTGCTTTCTGCCACTGAGTCCCACTCCACGCTCCTTTCTGTTTCCAGTACACCCCGAGTCACTGGAGGAACATGTCACCGTCTGTTAGCCGTCCTGCTGCTGCTGGGCACATGGAGGTGTTTCCTGCTCTGGGTGACTATGCAGTGAGCAGCTAGGGACAATATTACATCAGTTGTCTTTGGGCAGAAATACATACTTGGTTTCAGAAGGGAAATGCAGAGACTCCTGTTAGCGGGCTGTACTCTATTCTAGGTTTTTATACAAGTGGCACTTCTCAAGAGTGAGTGCTCTCCTACAGCCCTTATAAAACCCCAGGCAAAAGATCTGGGGATGTCTGGTCAGCCTGACGCACCCTGGAGAAGCACCTGGAGACACACACCATCTGCAGATATCTCCTCTCTGGCACAGGGAGTGGCCAGGGTGGGATTCCTCAGCCCCTTCGTCACGATGGGCAGTGGGGAAGGAATGCCAGCGGTTTAGGGCATCAACGGGCT